>VYYI01002395.1:0-15076 GCA_021029175.1 Bilobella aurantiaca | reverse complement strand
CTGAAAATCGACTTTCCGTATTGGGTTTGTTGTAATCGGAAGAGAACTGAATCTGGTTATTGTTTGGCGCTGTAAGGGCTGATGGTGGACCATAGGCTGTTGTCTGTTGGCCAGATTTGTCTTCCTGTGTATCACGTGATGATTGATATCCTCCAGAAGGCGCTGAATCGCTGGCAGCGGCTGTCTGAGGAAGAGAATAGAATTTGGGTGCTGGTAGATTTAGAAGGGGCACTTGATGGTAGTAGACTGGCTGCACAGGCTGATAGAACGTCTTCAAAATAGGTTGTTGGTGATAGAAGTTAACTGGTGAAAAAGCATGAATTTTGTTTTTGAAAAAATAATTAAATTTTAAAAAATTTGAATTTGAATTTGATTTTATTTTTTAATTTACCAAAGGGGGAATATATGGGTGAGCCAAATCCATGAATAAATGGAGATGCGACACTGGTAATTGGTGCTCCTGGATTTACATAGTATTGGAAAGGCGCTTGTAAAAATCCAGCGCTCGAAATTTTATAACAGATTGCTAGAAGCAAGAGCACTGCTGGAGTTTTGTAATTCATGGTTTCTTTATTGATTAAAAAAAATCAAAAATATAATTTTAGAATCTCACAAATTTTATTAAACTTAAAATTTCAATGACAGTGTACCTACAAGTACCTTCCTAAGGGTGCTAAGTATCAATGAACTTAAGAAATTGGGACTTGACTCGTTATATAAGAGGTTAAATTGAGGAAAGAAGATGCGAGACACACCCCATCTTAGCAGATCGTGTGTAACATACTTTTTGAGGTAAACAAAATTGCTGAATAAAAATTAGTCAATTAAGGGATGCGACGACATTGCTAAGTCAATCCTTCCTCGCCCCTTAAGTGCAACAGGCTCTTTTTTACCTTCTTCAAAGGTTCAAGGGTCTTCTGCAATTACCTGAGGACGANTTCTGCAATTACCTGAGGACGAAAACGAAATTTTTCGCATTTAATACACTCTCAATTTCAATATAAGAACAGGTTCTTCGATTCTTATAAAATTTTGCGTAAAGGACCTTTGATATCAAAATATTAAAGATATCAGATACACTGATTCCGGTTTCCATTTCTTAAAATTTCGTTAGTATTTTGGAAATCATCAGTTTGCAACAAGTAAGATTTATATCCTCTTTCTTGCTTAACAACTTAACATTTAACTTCTTGAATCACTTAACCTTGCTGCTAAGTACACCCACTACAATAAGTTATAAACGGAAAAGTTGCGAAATGGAAAGATAATTTATTAATTTAAGAAAGTGCCGGTGACATTTGCCATTTCTGTGACATTTGTCTTCGAATTATGACATCGAGGCAAATATGGGTGGGCTTGATTTACCGTTGGCAAAAAAAAACACTGAAGCGCACACGTAAACCCAATTAGTCAATTAACACTCAATTAGTGCCTTCTAAAAGTGAATTATGCAGGGTGAAGTAATCAAAATGCATATTTTGTACCTATTTTCGTAAATTACTCATAAACCAAGGGCATAGTAATTTCACAACTTTTCGTGTATAATATTCGAAGTGTTATTTATTGCTTCGTTTTTTTTTTCAGAGAAAAATAAGCAGTGGTAAAATACTTAAGTTAAAATTCTAAATCTAATTGTTCGTTATTTGAAGAAGTTAATTTATAAATACTTTTCAATTGCAAAGAGGAAAAACTTAATTAGGAAGCGTCTCGATTGTGGTTAATTTAAAGTCTTCAATTTGTGACTGAAGTGTACGTTGAAGAAATCACTGATGCGCTGCTGCTGGCTCCTCAACTGCTGGGAAAATTTTTGCGACGATATTGTCTTCCCGAATACTGCCAACTTCCGGAAATGCTGCCAGGTCTCGAATGAGCTGTGCATCGGCGCTCTCGATGAAGATGCTATTGTTGATCCATTTTGAATCATATTCGATTCCCTTTTCCGCGAGGAAGGCAACTACAGATGCTTGCCACTTAGCAGCATTCTGAGTCAAGGCAGTATTCACAGCGGTCAAGCGCTCTTCCCGAGTAGCGTAGGTCCCAGACTTGACTTCGTCGAGCGCTGCCTTAGTTCCAGCGGCAAAGAGAATCACAATCTTGGCAGTACCTCCCGACTTTTCCAAGTTGTCCAGAAATGCTGGATCAACTTTCTCCTGTGGCTCAGCAACCGCCACCGGTGACGAAGATGCCATGTTAAGTAGAGCCGGAACTACTGCAAGGAGTAACCAACTTGAAACGTTAGACTTTGCCATTATTAAGCGTCTTTAAGAGTTGATTTAAGTTAGACAGTGTCTTTAAGAGTTTAGTTAAGTAGGGTTAAGTGTCTTTAAGATTTAAGTACCCTTGATTTGAAAAGTGAATGAAAATCAGCTGCCGGTTTACAATTATATACTTCTCGATCCACAAATACTGTGATGCTGTTCCTGAATCGGAGAAAGGCCACTTTATTTTGCTAAGAATGAGGTCACCTCCCCTTTCGGAGAATTTACGTGGACATAATAGGTTGGGCATGAGCAAACACATAAATTGGTGGCTATGATATGCTTAGCAAAAAACAATTCATAGCAAGAAAACTGCTAACCTTCCAGGAACCGTCCGCATGGCATGAAACTTCTGTTTGTGCAATTTCAAGAAATTTGCACGGTTAAATACGCTTAATTCCAAAACAAAATTTCCGTCTATCTCTTATTGTACCATTCATTCTAACAAGCATTATCCAGTAATTTTCACAGGTTACTAACATTTACGTCACATTAATTTTCATCTTTATCCTCGGATAACGTAAATGTTTTCGGAATCCATACATTTGAAATGCGGTACTCGTAAACTTGTTAGTCGCACATTTAATGACTCTTAAATTGATCTCCAGAATTTAAGCATCATTTACGAAGCATTGTGATACAAGTGACTTTGTCGTAATTAATTAGTCACAGTAGCTAATTGCGTGAATAGAAAGTAGTTAAGCAACATAAAACTAACTTCTATTACATAAGTCAAAACAATTCCATTTCACTCAATTCCGTCGAAGGAAAGTTATCTTGATTTCTCAAGTTTAACGCCGTTGTTTTATTTTATTTTAAATTCTAATAAAAATTCAGCTAAAATGGGGAACAGTCGTTTTTAATTTCAACAATTAACTTTACTAATGCTATTGCATACAATTATTAAAATTAAGGTTTTCAGACAATGAGTTTTCCAGGTCCTAATCCTACTTATTTTGCTTGATTTCCTACTTTTTATTATATTTAACGAGAATCCGACTTTTAAAACTTTATTGAAATCTACCTTAATTAATAATTTTAATTAACTTAATTAAAAAAATAGTGCAATATTTTCAGCTTAATTTAGTTATAACCTTTATTTTTCCCTTTCTTCATTTTTTCTGGAAGCACTGTTGTCGCTTCTAGTATTTGGACCGAAGGACTAAGGTCGGGAAAGCCGAAAAGTGGAATTTCGCCGAAACTGTAGGTGGGCTCAATGTAGCTTTTAAATATCACAGTTTGTTGCGGCACGACTGGTGGGCCATACTCCGCTTTTGGTGGGCCGTAGTCGGCGTTTGGTGGGTCATCTCGCCTCGGTGGACTGTTGTACACGTCCTTCTGTGGTAGCTTCTTTGAAAGTGGTGGCGGTCTATACGAGTCTCGGTTTGACATAAAGGCGTTTTTAGGCGAGCCATATTTGTCTTTCGCTGGCTCTTCTATTTTTGTACTGTCGCTTTCCACCGCCTTGTATCCACCGGAAGTAGGCGGAGCAATTGGTACTGATAGGAAATTCTGAGGAAGCAGCGATGCTGGCAGGAAATGTGTTGGACTAACAACTGCAAAACGGAAATATTCCCCAATATTGGTTAAATTGTTGAAATCAAAAACAAAATTTCGGCCTACCGTAATAGCCCTGGAAGTCTGATCTTCCTAGAAGTTTTAAAATGTCACCATCAAGCAGAAACCCTCCCAACGTTGACCCTAGGGCCAAGAAGAACGTGACATAGAAAGTTGTAAGGTTCTTCATGATGGTGTCACCTTGACCAGACGGCGAAGCCAAATAGTGGAGTAGACTGCCAAGTCACCCTCTTTTATTCTTTGGCGAAATGGCGACTACTTAAGTACCCCGTATCCCTTAATATTTATTTCCAAATATAACACGACTCGTTTAACATTACACGGAGGAGGCACATTAACATTACATAAGAAACAAGTTAAAGCATTCTCAAAGCAAGACAAGAAGAGTTGCTAAGCATCTACCACCTAATTCGTGTCATTACCAATCGATATTTTGCAAACGTTGTGAAGCTGACAATCTTCTGTTTTCTTCATTTGATACAAAAATGCCAAAAGTCGTTACTTTTAAGAAATACATTTTTAAATACAGATAAGGTTAGTTAATGAAGTTCTAAGAAACCTAAAGTTACGTGAAATTATAGTAGGTAGTTTTTCAATTTTCAATTTTAATACAAAATATTTTCCAATAATTACAAATAATTAGATACTGGAATTCCAGTATCCATGGAAGGTTTTGGAAAACTTCAATTTAAACTAGAGGTTTCGAAAACCACAAATTCACCAAATTAAAAATTTTATGGACGCTATATTGATTTTGATATAAACACCAGAACTCGTGTAGTTTAGACAGCACTAATTAGCCAAGGTTTTTAATTGCATCGTACACTATTTCCTCATTTCAATGTCACTGCGCTATTCGCTAAGAAAACGTAAATGCGCAGGTATAAGTTCTTTGGCAATAATTTACGAAACTATTTTCTTTCTGGCTGAGGCATGTAACGAGACATTTTAGATTGGGGTATTAATTTTACCGCAGCTTAATTAATCAGAGGTATAAATACCTATAAGATGTATTTCAGTTGACAAGCTTCCGGTGTATTCAAATATTTGAGCGTAAACTGTTCTTAATCAAAATGGCCAAATTGTATTGGGCCTGTCTAGCACTTGTGTGCGCGTGTGCTTTTGCCGTGGCAAGTTCGAGTGGAGATGGTCAAGGTCCAGCCAAGGGATTTTGGCCAAGACGAGACTGGAATCGAAATGACAAGGGCGGAGGTCACGGTCGTCACCTTGGTCGAGACCATGGAAGAAAGGAAGGACACCACAAAGAGGCTGACGACAAAAATAAAAATTGTACTTGCCAAGAAGCTGCTGAAGGTGGCGAATCCGGGGCCGCAGATCGGGAGAAGCGGTTTATAATAACGAGGAACTGGCGAAAACACGGAGAATCCGAAGGAGAGGGACATCGGCGTGGACACTTTGAAATCCACCGAAGGCATCACTGGCGCCACCACAAAGGTGATGACAACGAAAACAAAAACTGCGAGTGTCCAGAAGGTGCTTCGGCTGCAGATGAAAATCAATCAACGGATTCAGGAGAACCGTCGGCTCAAGATGACGAAAATCCGGATGCAGGTGAAGCTGCTGATGGCGAAACCCCCGCATAAACGGATTCCAATACTAGAACAACCAATTAGGAACCTAACCGCTACCTACATTAAAGTATCCGGGAATATAAAATTACTTGAAGATCTTTCGATGGCCTATTACGAACATTAAAATGTGCGATCGTTTACAATTTTTTTTTGCTAAAATGGGGATCATTCGATTCACCATCAAATTGGAAAATAACATCAATAACATCCTCGAAAATCATTACGATTTTTTTTTACTTACGATTTTCTAAAAGGCAGTATTATTTCATAAGTGAAAATGGTAATTGTTACTAAATTCTATTCAACTAAAATTCAATTAGAACTAAATTAAAAAACAAAAATCCTAAAATAATGTAATTGTGAGACAATTCTACAAAACATATTTCACGATTGACTGCTACATATTCTCTACCTCAAACTGATCGTACTGATTGTAATTATCGCAGGACGAAGGATAAAATTTAAAGTTTAAAAATTAAAAGTTTGACAATTAACAAGAATATAAATAAAATATATGTTACCAGTCTTACAAAATAGCGAGCAAAGTAAATAGAGTCGAGGACATCATCGATCAACCAGAATGATCTTCATTCTTCACTCACTCCTGTTTAACTCGTGCCGTCGTCTCCTGCTTCATTTCGGCTTCGTTTCCATGATTTACTCTCGTCGTAGTTTGTGGCTTAATGTCCGGTTTCAAGTCCACTTCATCTCTTGGCTCCTCCTTCTTTACTTTGAATTGCTTGCTGGTGACAGATTTTCGAGAAACCGTCAGTTTACGCTTATTTCGAGACGTGGAAGGAAAGGCGTCGCCACTGCTTCCAAACGCTTCGAACCCAGCCTCATAACGGTCTTCGTCACTACTGTCAGCGAAGCTGTGAAGCGTATTATCTTTGTATCGGCATGAACGATTTCCTTCAAATTCGACTTGATTAAACAGCTTGTACTTTACAGGAAGCTGAATGTAGGAATATAATATCAAATATTAGTAATTAATGTTAACTTTCCGAGAGGATTTCATGCAAATGCAACATTAACATCGCTAAACAAGAGACTTAATTCGACTTACCTCAAAGTTGGAACCATGATTAAATTTAATCAAATTCCGCAGCTTGTACAGATCCTTTTGAAGAAACTTTCTGGACAAAGGGTATTTTCTAAAGCCAACTCGACAATTCGTACGAAATGTTTGGTTGGGATGTTTATGAGAAATTTTGTTATTTCTCGGAATTCGAATTGTCCTAGGAAGATGTCCAATACTCAATGACATGAGTTCTGGCAAGTTTGCAATTCCATACTTTCTGCGATTCAGAATTTCATCGTCAAGCGTTTCAGCCCATATTGGCAGCTCAATGCATTTGTCTCGTATAAAATCTTTGAACGTTGCATTATTTTCCTTATCCTCCAATTTGAATACTTTCGTTAAATTGTAATTATCACGGACAAGTGGGTGCTGCCGTCCTGGAAACAGCGCATCTTCTAACATTCCTTTGAAGTCACATGAAGTCTTCAAGTGTAAACTCTGTAGTGCAGAGTCCGCCATAGCATGGAAGAAATATCGAAGGCATTTCATAGTAGGAAACTTCATTGTAACCTTCTTGAGGCCTGGAAACAGTTTCCGGATATTTAGCATAAAGAATTGATCTTGCATGAAGTCCGGTAACTGAAGCTCACGAACGAACTTAAATACAGGAAAATCATCTGAATTGGGCGTGGTAGGTATATTTAAGGTTATGGTCCAATTACTTCCAATATGAAGCGTCTTTAGCTTCGGAAACAAGGACGGAGAGATGCTGTCGACGTGGATCAAATTGCCCAAAGATAGAGACAGGAGGTTTAGCATAGGATGAAATGAAATTTCGATTTCAATTAGTTCTGGTTTGTCAAGAGAGATGACTTGATTCCTAGTATCACTGCCATGACCATTTTGTGGCACATTTTCGTCGTCTTCATCGCTTTGTCCCGTGTCACTGTTTTGGGATTGAGTATCTTCATACTCTTCCTTGAATTCATACAAGCTTCCCATACTGAATGAAAGCAGTTCAGGTAAATGTGGTACCTGAAGTTTCAACTGCTTGTCAGCTAAGTCTACGCCTTGAAGGTTTTCGGCAATTGTAAAATGCTGTAGCGTTGTGGCAAATTTCGTTAGTAGATTTGCCAAATCTGATGCTGTCACATCCTCCCAAATGCCGCATGTTAGCTGTAGACTTCGTAGAATCAAATTCAAATTCGTTATGAGCACAATTTGCTCTCTATGAAGAGTAGCGTCTTCTGTTTTATGATTGTTCTCGGACTTGACGTGTTCAAGCGTTAGGCTTTTAAATTGTAATTTTTTAGCCGAGTTGATGGCTTTTAGAAACCGACTTGCCTCTTGTGGAGAAGGAAACATGTAATGAAATTCTTCGATTGTCTTTGGCAGACATGATAATAACAACTTCAGATTATTTTCGTTCTTGACGAACGGATTTCGTCCATCCAAACGTATTTGAGTAAGATATGGAAACACGATGTTTCCTTTCATCGGTGAAAAAGCCGTTTCTCCTTGGCTCTCATCGTCATGGTCTTCATTTTCTTCGGACTCGGGGATCCATTCAGAGCCTCCGATATACATGCTTTCTAATTTCAGGCAGCACATAGACAACGTCATCAGATATTGAAAGTCAATTGTATCCATTCTGACGGATTTAATGTGTGGATTCGTTTTCCAGAACAGAGTAAAATCTTCCAAGCAGGTAATCGACGCGTCGTAGAAGTAGACTTGTACAACTGATGATGGAAGTTTTTTACGGTGTGTCGACTAGATAATTCCTTAAATCGGTAATCACATGCGAACGAGAACCGCCATGTTTTCTTCCTGGATCCTCCTCAACATCACTGTCTTCCTGTGAGAATTTAAAAACGGTTAGGTTAGGTTTCTGGGGCACTGGGAGACCCTGCGCAGCCAGCAGTGGTGGAATATTCCCTGCGCGAAAACCTAACCGAACCGAAACCGAACCTTTGAATAGGAAAGTCTATAGAAAACCTCCCAGTGTCCCAGTGCCCCAGAAACGTACTGTAAGCTAAAATAACAGTATTTATTATGTATTCTTGGTGGCTACCGCATAATCTTTCAGAACAATTGATCGCTTCGACCGTCGCCGACCTGTTCCTTCTTCCGATGAGCCAGGAACATTGATTTCATCCCCTTCAAGTGTAACCAAGTCGGATTCTGCAGCAACCGGCGGCGGAGGCCTTTTGATCTCTTCAACCTCCATTATGTCGTTATCAGAATCGTTGTTACCGTTCGACGACATGGTCCCTTAGTAATTCATACAACTAATTAGTTAAAATTAAATTGAATTTTGAAACAATAAACGATATTTCAAAAGTACCGATTTCGTGTCCGTGTTCTTCCAAATCTAAACCCAACAAATGACTCGTGAGTCGTGAGTCGTGACTCACTTTGCCTTCTTAGAGGACCCTTGCTTTGACCCTACCGTTTTAACACGGCAAAATATGTTATTTTTTTGTAAACTAACAGTAAAGGGGAGTAATATGTTATTTTTTGTAAACTAACAGTAAAGGGGAGTCCTTTGCTGCTAAAAAGGTGCTTCGAGGCCCTTGACTTACATTTTCATGAAACATGTCTGTGAGTGATACTTTAAAGAATATTAGCTTTTCTCACAACGCTAATATTTAATTACTCAACTAATAACTAAAATTAATTAATTCCTAACTATACTGTGTAAATTACAATTTGTAATAAATTACTAATTTGACAAACAAATCTTATCTTTATAAAGTTTAAAGATAATGAAATCGAAATTCCTAAAAAAGAGCGGTAATTCTTGTTGAATACAATTTGCGCGAATTCTTTGCTACAACAAAATAAATCAGAATGAAAACAAAACAGTCATGCATTATCTTTTTTAGCTATTTGTTGTAATAAACAATGTTCATCTTTCATCAATTAAGTTTAATTAATTAAGGTCAACAAAATCTCAAGCAACCAGAATGGTTAAGTTTGCTGAAAAGGAACTACGGGCGGTTATACGTGCTGGCGTACCAGCCTACGAAGGTGTCAAAGGCTCAATTATTCGGCTCCGTATCAAAAATTTTGTGTAAGCTAATATAATAACTTGGCCTAATCGTTCTTAAAATAATTTCGTGTGTATTAAAAACCGATGGAAATTGAATGGATGTGTTGGTTGGTAGAACATACCGTGACGTTGAATTACATGCTGGACCTAATATTAACCTGGTACTTGGCCCCAATGGAACTGGGAAATCCACGATTGTTTGCGCCATTTGTTTGGCACTTGGAGGAAAAACTAAAATTCTAAGCCGAGCCGTGAACGTAGGTTACTTATACATTTAAACTTCATTGTAGTATGTAGTATATTAAACAAGGATACTCTCCCGTTGATATTACTGGTCGACTTGTCTGAACAGATCAAAGAGTACATTCGTCATGGTGCCAAGGAAGCTTCAGTGGAGATTGAAATGTATAATCCAAACGGAGAGAACTACGTTGTCAAGCGCGTTATTACAGAGTCTTTGGAAGCTGCTTCGGGAGCGAAATCTACATGGTTCCTTCAGAATCGTTCAGTGACTGAGAAGCGTGTAAGATGATCTGTATTACGCTGATAAAAATTGGCGGATGGAATTTTAATTATTTTTTTTAAAAATTTGTGTACTAAATTTTAATTTAATTACACCTAAAAACCAGGTCGAAGAGATAATGTTGTCGCTAAATATTCAATTAGACAACCTTTGTCAGTTCTTGCCACAAGACAGGGTTCAAGAATTTTCTCGTATGGATTCCGTTTCACGTCTCAAGTGTACCGAAATGGCTATCGGCTATGATGATTTATCCGTAAAGCACGATGAGCTCATTGACATGAACAGTACGATGAAAAAACTAGAATCAGCACTGAATAACATTGGAGAGAATTTAAGAACTGAGCAACAACAAAATCAACGGCTTCATACCGATGTCCAAACATTTAAAGAGCGTGAAGATTTGATGGAAAAAATTCGTGAGCTGGAAGGCAAGAAGTTATGGATAGTGTATCAGAATTCTCTTGAAGAATTTAATGGTCTCAATGGAAAAGGAAAATAAGTTAATGAAAAGCAAGCAAGATGAAGAGCGCATAGTTGCCCCGTTGAAGAAGGTTGTGGATAAGCTCGAGGCGACTCACGCCAAGTACAAAGACCAATCGTCCAAACTTAGGTCGTCGATTTCTTCAAAAGTGAACATGATCACAAAGAAGTATTCTCAGGATCGAGACCGAGCTAATATTGAATGTAACGAACTATCAGTTGAGCTTGAAGCTGGTGAGCAGACAGAGAGGGAGAGACTGGCTCGACTTAATTTACTTAAACAGAGAATAGAAGGAATTGAGACAGAACTTGAGGAGTGTAGGCGTGACGCAAATCGTAAGTAACTGTTTCCCTGACGTATCTTTATGCATTTATGCGTTTTTTTTTTCGTATTGAATCGTTATTCAAGTTTTGTAATTATTTTGCAGCCAGTGCTATACAAGAGGAGGTTCGAGAGCTGAATAAAAAGAAGATTGATATCAATCGTCAAATTGTAGAGTCGAATCTACTAGATGACCAGTAAGATTGGTTAAAGTTTTATATTGATAAATTAGTATAATTTTAAGTCTTCACTTTCTTATTTCAGGGAAATTCCACAGAGGAATGAATTGGCAGACAAAGCTAAAAATGCTTTCTTAGAGTTGAACCGAATGGGCGATATGAAAGGTGCAAGAATGAGATTCTTGGAACGAAACTTCCCCGATGTTTACAAGACAATTAGATTTTTTGAAATTGACGTGAATCGATCCAAATTGAAGGGGAAACTATGGTAATCCGCCTATTCTACATATATCAGTGGACGATTTAAAATATGGGTCTGTAGCTGAGAAACATATTCGCATCAGCGACCTTACAGCCTTCTACTGCGAGAACAAGGATGATGTTTTTACTGTTGCCGATCTTGTGAAAAAAGAAGCAGGAGCCCGTGTGTCTGTCATTCATCATGTCTGTCCGAGCGGATTCCGAAAACCACAATCGGTGTTTTCTGCCGCGTACATGCAGAAATATCACTTCGAAAAAGTACTCATTGACTTAATTGAAGCTCCAGACTACTACATGTCCTATTTAGTACCTACCTACAAGCCGGAGTGTGTTCCAATTGGAGGGAGTGCTTTGGACAAACTCATGGGCAAAATTATGGAAGAAACAGATCTCAAAGCATTCTACTCAGGTAAAGAATTTGGGTTGTTTTTAAATAATTGTAAATGCGATTCGTCTTTAGAAAACAAGATAAATAGCGCGTGGATCTATTTAAGGAGAGTTTTAGTTATTTAAAAATTCTAATTTGTCAAATTCAGTGAATTTAATTCAATTATGCTATTTTCAGTTTGTTTAACCGTTCGTTTTCCTTTAAAGATTTGTGTTTCCTTTATGAATTGCAGAGGAATACGCATATTTCATCAAGACATCTACTTATTCGGGTTCGAAATTTTCGACTTGCACACAACTCAATCCTCCACGAATTTTTACCACTAAGATAAATGAAGCCGAACAAATCAGACTGAAGGAAATAGGTACGGAGGCTGAAGCAGGTATGAAGGAATTTGACGCTGGACTTCGTGCCAGGGCACTTGCGGTAAGAAAGCTTGAAGAAGAGAAGACAGATATCGATACCAAAATTCGTGAAGTCAAGGCCAAGACAGATCGTTTTTCGAAATTGGCTGTTAAACTTGATGGAATGAGAGCTCAAGCGCAGAATATTGAGGCAGAGAAGAAGAATTTAGCCGACCTCGAAAAGGAAACCAAGTTCAAGTCACATGTATGGAGTCCAAACCATAATTTTTTGTTTGTATGATTGTTTTAAAGTATATTTCTACCTTAAGGCACGTCGTTTGGCTCAATTAGGATCAATTGAAGCCAGCGAGAAACAGATAGTGCATATTTTAACGGAGTCTATGCACCATCGTGTCTCAAAAGAGCTGTTAACCACACTGCAAAACAGTATTATTGTCAAGAAAAGCCAATACGATGAAGCTAAAACAAGTATAGTAGAACTAGTGGTAACTAAACTTCTAAAAATTATTTTGCATTTTTATTGCAGTAATTTTTGCTCGTCAAAGGAGAAAGGAAAAGTTCATCTTATATTGCCAAATGCATGTTTTTAATTGTAGTCCAAAATAAAATCTATTGTCGCACAAGTGAAGACAGCAGCAGACCAAAGTGCTAAGTTAAAATCAGATGCGATGGATCACACAAAGTCGGACAATCCACCTTCCGATGTCCGAAAAGGCAGAGTCAATGAAGAGTCATTAGACAAAGATATTGGACTAGCTAAAGTTCAGGTATTCATTTAAAGCACTTCCAGTTTTACAACTGGAACCACGAATTATCACCATTAACATCTAATACTCATTTTTTCAGTTGGGATTTTTAACCAACATTCCAGCCGAAGTGATTCAGAAATATCAAGAACGGTGTGCCAAAATTCATGATATGGAAAAAACAAAAACTTCAAGAGAAACTGATTTAAAGACTTTGCAAGAAAAAGTTGAAGAAACAAAAGAGCAATGGCTGGTTCCACTTAAACAGCTTATTGAACGCATCAATCAAAACTTTGCAAGATTTTTCGCATCAATGCAATGTGCTGGACGTGTATACTTGGATTCTGGTGCAGATGAGGTAAGCTGAATACAAGAAAAATACCCAATTAGCCTTCGGTATGCCATTTTCTATTTTTTCTAGAAGCTAATATTTTGTTTTTGTAATTTTTTAGAATGATTTTGCTAAGTATGGAATTAAAATTCAAGTCAAGTTTCGCTCTGCGGAACAACTGACGGAACTTTCAGGATGGAAGCAAAGTGGAGGAGAACGTGCTATCACAACGGCGTTGTATGTGTTAGCGCTCCAGGAACTTACTACAGTGCCATTCCGCGTCATTGACGAGATTAATCAGGTTTGGGAATTAATTTTGGCAAAGCACGTTTCAGGGTGACAAATTCTCTTTGGTATGGTTATAGGGCATGGATGCTAAAAATGAAGCACGCTTCTTCAACTTGCTCTGTTCATTGGCCGAGGGCGATAATACTCCGCAATACTTTCTTCTAACACCTAAGGTGCAAATCTCCATTTGTTTTGAAATTGTGCATATTAAAAAACAATAACAAAAATCGTACTTAAACTGATAGCTTGATTCCCTCTTTCTAAATTTTTAGATGTTACCAGCCGGTGTAGATTATCCAGACAGCGTGAAATTCCATGTAATCTTTAGCGGCCCTAATGTTCGCCTCAATAATTTCAGTGACTCAAAGGGAAATCCATTTACGCTTGGTCCAGAAGCAACCCGTTCTAAACCTGCTCCAAAGCAAGAGTCGTCTGATGCTGACGATATGGAAGATTCTGAGAACGAGCAAGACTCTGCCGGATCGGATTTTTCATCCTGAACTTCAACTTCACAATATCTTTGTAGAAAACTAGTTTACTCGTTTTGTAATTCAGATTTTTGTTAATTTTAGGTATTTGCCTGTTCTCTCACTTTTTTCCCCTGTTTCCCCTATTATTTTTCCTTGAAATTTTCTAATAAGTACTTATATCTAGTATTTGAGCATACAGAAACAGTGATTTTGTAGACCATTTTGATTTATTGAATTTTGTTTGAGGCTTCAATTTTACATTCAAATTAGTTGTTTGCATCATCAAGAATTCAGTGTATTAACTGCAATTAATTCTCGGCCTTGAGCTAATACATACATAGTTGTTATTGGTAGTCTTCAAAATGTGCCTTTTACACTCAAATAGGACGGCAGATTAAATAATATTGCAAATAATACTGCGGCATTTCTTGTTTTATGATAAAGATTTGCAACAAAAAAAAACAGAATGTAGATACACAATTTATAGCTTGTTCTACCACAGACACTACGTGCTTATGTAAAATGTTGACTGACTGACCCACTGCCGATTCCCTTAACCATCATATTAATTAACTATCTTAATTGCTCCAAATTGTAGCCAAACCGCAAAAGAGAATTACTCTCCTTTATTTTTTAGTGGTTTGTATAAGTTTTAGATTCTATCGGGACGCTCAATTAGTTTTAGTTTAAAACTTGTCGTGTATCCAAATGCCTACTAAATATTGCATCGATGGGGCTAATATTAGCTGCTACTTGGTAACAATACACATTTAAAGAATCTGGCGATAATTTTATTTTGAAATTAAATTATCCAGATCGGTGAGCCTGGAAGTGGTACCGAGAGTTTAATTCCGGAGGGCGTGACTCCCGTGCTGCAGAATTATGACGAAATTAGGGCTAGTTTGGGCCCTGGACAATTGTTCGAGGACCCCTATTTTCCAGCAGTAGAATCCAGCATTGCCTATGATCCCAAAGAAAAGGACAATGAGCTTGAGCATTTGGACGAAATTGAATGGCTTCGACCGGCCGTTAGTCAAGGAACAGCTCTTTTAAATTTGAAGGATTTTTTAAACAGGAAAATGTTGTTTGAAAAATTCAGGAAATTCTTAAAGCGAAGGGCAAGGAGGGTCCTCCGCTTTTCATTGACAATGGCGGAGATCCAGAAAAGGTTGGCTGTCCCGATGATGTGAATCAGAACTTGTTAGGTAAAATGTTTCAA
>VYYI01002394.1:0-15077 GCA_021029175.1 Bilobella aurantiaca | reverse complement strand
TATAAAGATTAAAGTTATCAAGCGTAACAATTAATCAGTGCATGTAACAAGGCTGGAAAGCATGAAATTGTTCCTAACTGATTTGTTGTATAATACATTAGGTCATACATTTAGGGGGTCATTGATCTAAGGATAAAGGGTCTAAGATCACTTTGGTCCTTGAAATTATAACTTTTTGTTTTATGCAAAACTTGCAAAACACCGAGAGATTCGAATTTTCGGATTTGTGGGTCATTAAAGGGGTCGTCAAAATGAGGGGGAAGGGTACTACTCCTATGGCCCATCTTCAACCTTGGCCTTATCCTTGACACTGACTACCTTTACCTGCAAATAGAGTTGAAAAAAGTTAACCCGTTCGAGAGTTATCGCGCAACCAGACGAACGGACAGAACATTCCCATAAAGTAGCTAATACGGTACTTAATAATTGTTTCCGTTAATCATGCTAACATGGCAACCTTTTCAGCTGATACCTTGTTGGGGTCAGTGACCTAATTTGGCGATAAGAGTTACCCATTATGACTTAAGGTTACCACATGAATTCCAGTTACTCACGTATTTGATCCTGCGATGACCCCTCAGTATGATGTAATCAAGCATTTTTTTACCCAAAGGGGTCATACAAAAGCAGTTTTGTCCTAATTTTGAGTGGTAAATGGGGGTCCTATACGGGGTGAGGTCTTATAGTGGGGGGTCTTATTCAATTCTTATTAGCATGTAAAGATTCCATAAGACGGACCAAACGTTTAAAAAGGGGGTCTTACATCGGGGAGGGTCTTATTCACGGGGGTCTTATAGTAAGGGAATACTGTACTTACTACTATAATTACGTACTTGTTACCTGATAACTTAATGTAATAATTTAATTAATTTAATAACCTAAGGCAATTAGGTTATTATGAGTTTAGCTTATATAAAAATAGTAACTTTGCAGTGCTTGGGAGTTTGTGGGGCGAACGACGCGTAGGGAGGAGAGCGACACTGATGGCGTAACGACCATTGCTATCTACCGACGCCTGTTCCACTACGACGTAATTGTGCTCATACGCCAGTATCGCCCAGCCCTTAAGTCCTACACCATTGAATTCCCAACGGGCCTTTTGCACCAAGGCGAAACGGACGCAGAAGAGGCGGCCCTGCGCGTCCTCAAGAAGGAAACGGGATGGGTGGGGCAAGTGACCCACGTCAGTCCCACACTCGCCGTAGATCCGGGATGTTCCAGCGCAGTGGCGCGCTACGCCACAATAAAGGTAACTGTGACCCCTATACGTCAAAACACATTTAGATATGATACACATTAAAGCAAAAATTTTAATATGATATAAATACACGTAGTAGGAGTTAGGTATACACATAACCCTTGCAAAACGTACAATTCAATATAATAATTATCAATTTTAACCACAATGGTTAAGCATCTAGGAATTTGAGGAATTTACTTGCCGCACCGTAATTTGGATTGGAGTACCTCACTGTGAGAATCAAATTTTGCAAAACATACCAAATTGACAAAAAAGTCGCTGTTTTTGAATTTAATTTGACGGCATTTAACTTTTGTTTTTTATTAATTGAAATTTTGAAGTTAATTCAATGAAGTTGATTGAAGTTAAGTATTATAAGTGGGAAGTGAAGTACTGAAGTTGAAGTTAATTAGGAAACTTTGGAGTTTAATTGTGAACCGGAAAACGCTACACGTATGCATATACACATAATATACATATATATACATTTACATTTGCATACATATATATTATAACATTTTAGTATATGCAACATAATTTATATATTTCCGCAAAATATTGAATTATATGAAGAGTACACATAATATTTTGTCAAATCAACAGATCAATGGTGATTCGATGGAGAATACTATGTTCAAGCCCGAGCCGCACGAAGGAGAATTCATTGAGTTGTACATGATTCCCTTTTCTGAAGTCCATCAACACTTAGAAAGTAAGCATTTGTATATGTTATAAGAATAATGGCATATATAATTCATATATAGTAGTATATGTATAATATATAATATAATATATTTATATATTACATATCCTATTCACCACGCTATTTTGTTTATAAGGTTTCTATAATATACATTGTGAGAAATTGTAAATTATAACATTGCATATATGTACATTGTAAACGTCAAAGCCGAGATTTTATGTCACAATTTATTTCATTTGCGTTCAATATACGAGTCAGAAAAGTAATTTGAGCATTAATGATGTATCCATCCACATATGTGAGTGACCATTTTCGTTAACATGTATGTTTCAACGTGTCAATGATGCGTCATGCTCACATGCTCCCAACATGACTTCCTGGTAAGCATGTTCGTAATCCCTATTACATATGTTCCATGTATTGCAGGATTAACGAAGGAGGGAAACATCATTGACTCGAGAGTGGCCTGCTGGTCCATTGGCTTGGCCATGGGGCTCAAGGTAACTTTGTCTTATGTCACTCGACTCATGTCATGGTCCATGTCATAATCCTTGTCACATGGTTTCAGGTGGCCGAGGATGCGTCCATTGATGCGGCCAGCACCAACCAGTCCAGCCTCCCTCCAGACGGAAACTCTCTGCGCTAGGCCACTTGCTCAGACAATTTGTCAATGCGAGGCCACTGTTACTAAATGGAGAGATAAGCTCAGGAGAGGGAAGAGTTGACCTTTGACCCAATTGGGTCAATACCACAGAATGATAAATGTCACATTTATCACATTTGACAAACTCAATTTACACATGTAGTCTTACTTATATCTCTTCTTGATAAGTTCCGGTTCCAAATGGTAATTTTAAGGACTTAATTCATAAGGATATGCAAGTCAGCACTTTAATATGATTTTAATTCAGTCGAATAAACTTATCAATTTATCATTACCTTGTCTTCGACTTATTTTTCATCGTCAGCTCTTGACTTATCCGTCTTATCATGTTCAACTCTACTTATCATCGCCAACTCCACTTATCATCTTATCACGTCACGAGCACGAGTCACGGAAATGTTCCTATTTTTAAGATTTTGCGCGTCACTGCCCATTCTTCACGTCATTGGCTCATGGACTACAGCTTATTTAGGAAGTCAATGATAAAAAGCTTCAAAATGAACGTTAAAAACAAATCAGGTTATTTTCCTGCTGAATCATCAAATTTATCATGTGGGTAAATGATGATGAAATTTATCATGTTGTGATAATACAAAAGGGTTAAACAGAAACTAATGTTTAATTTTGTCCTTTCTATGCTTTGGATGTAATTTAGTTTAGTCCAATGTCCTGCAGTCTTAAAAGATTTTTCATCAAACGGAACATTTTTTTAAATTTGAAAAAGGTTCTAAAATTTTACAACAAAAACTAATTTGCAAAATCTATTTTCAAAACATTAAAAAATTTTTTTTTTAAATAGTTACAAATTTGAACAACATAATGCATGAATGACATTTACAATTGTGTTGTTTATTGAGAGCACCACAAACTAAATGACAATTGACAAGATAAACGTGTATAATTTCAGCGTCTAAATACTACTCGCTCATTGGCTAGTTTTTTACCGTTAACTCAAAAGCGCGGCATTATTCAAATTCGCTAACTTCGAAAAATCCCTAAAGAACTCAGTATTATCTGGAAGAGAACTCAAAAGATTCTAAACAAAAGTTAAAGTGCGCTTAATCCGAATGTGCAAAATGTACAAAGCCTTTTTTAAAGAACGCGATTATGTACAAGCCTTTTTCAAGAAAAGCTTTCTGTACAAAACTGTACAAAACAGTTTTTGGAAATTTTCTTTTTACAAAATTGTACAAATTTAAGTGCTAAACGTGATTTTGTCTCCTCTTTATATTAGTTTCAGTCCGTTTGCGTGAAGAGGGATCTGTCAATCTTGGTGTACTCCTTGCCGGAGCGGGGCTTGAGAACGGTCTTGACCTCTTTGACCCCTTGGTTGACCTCCTTGACCCCGTGACCTGATATGCTAATTAGATGACCCTGTCCAGTGCTGTCAGAGGTCCGTGACGAAGAGGAGAGGGTCTCGATGTAGTCGGACATGTCCGACGTCCCGCTGCTTGTACTTTGGCTGCTGTGGGCGGAGTGAAAGCGCTGAAGCTTTTGCGTCGGCGCAGAACTGACTTGCGTCGTCGGCTCCACTTCTGCGATAGTTTCGTAGTGTCGCGGAGAGGCAGGAAGGGCCTCGGGAAGCGCTTCGGGCGTTTCCGGAATTTCAGCGTAAACTTCTTCCAGCGATTCTTTGGCTTCCTGTGGGGCTGATTCTTTGGGAGTGGAAATTGGCGACGTCTTGGTGCCTTTCCGCGGCAGCGATTCGTGGATGCACAAACTGTGAAACAAAGAGAATTTACAAACATACAATTAGAACGGTTTTTTTTTAAAGAAATCCCTTGTTGTTGGTTTAGAAAATTTAAAAAATCTATTCGGGTTTTTTAATGAACATCCCTTTTTTGAAATACAAAATAACTTTTAAACAATGCTCATTTTCATTCCTTTGAAACTTTTGCACTTTGAGTTTTAAAAAAATTTGCGAAATCTCAAAAAAATTGAAAAATTTCTTATTGGTAAAAAAAAAAAGTTGAACAATTGATTTTTTGTTTCAAGGAAGTTGCAAAAACTCAGAAAACTGAAACGCTGCTCGAATTGTTTATTTATAAAGTTACAGCGTCGAAAGGTTTTGATTTTTGCAAAAAGTCTGATGCAAATTAGTATCGAGAGAAATTTTCCTTGTTTTAAACCTTATTTTTACCCAAATAACCCACACAAAAAACTCATTTAAAAAAAAATATATTTAAAAAATCTTTTTTTTTAAACAGCAGTTACCTTCCAAGTTCCGTCGCTGAATTTCCGTCTTCAAAAAAAAGGCCCCCGTCGCCAGAGACCCCCGAATCGCTGGAACTGGCCGAGGCCCTGTTGGCATGACCCCCTTTGCAGGGTACACTGGAAGATCGCTTCAAGGGAAGGCCCAGGTCCTTTTTCTCAGGCGAAGGGTCCTGGGCCCTTGCCACCGGCTCTTCCTTGGGAGAGACAATTTCTTCCTGTGGAGCCTTGCTTTCCGAATCGACCGTGACCTTTGACCCTGGCACTCCTTTGGAATTTTCGTAGAGGTCAAGCGAAGCGACAAATTCGAGGTTGACATAGTTGGAGTGACCCTTGGGGTCATGAGGGGCCGAATGAAGGGTCACGGGCTCTTCAGTGTTGACATAGAGGGGCTGGAGTTGTTTTGGGGGTGGACGCGGCGTTTTCTTGGACTTGTCCACTTGAGCATAGATGGCGTGACAGGGGACCTTGAGCGGAACGTTGGCGGCTACCAGGGGCATTTTCCCTTCACCGTTTACTGAAGGGCCCACTGGGCCCTTGTCAATGCGTTGACCGTTTCCAGGGACATCGTAGTTCTCCATAGGGTCAGGTCGGTAGGTTCCGGAAGAGTAGATGGGCTGCTGAGCATGTGCGCAGGCGCAGTTTTGACAGGCCATGTGACCCTTGGTGGGCGTGTCGTACCAATCGGAACAGAGCATTGTGCTAGCTACTGAATGTCGATCCATCGCTGCTTTCTAAAGCAAGGATTTAGAACAGAATTTTTAAAAATTCAAAACAAACTTTTTAAGTCATTAATTCAACCAATCAAAAAAATTAAATTAAAAAAAAGTGAAATCAAAATAATTTTCAAAACAGGTTAAATATATGTTTGCAAATCTTAAAACAAAATTAATTCAAAATTTTAGAAGAAGAAATTTCCACTTTCTCGAATTTTTTAAACATTTTTTTTTCATTTAATAATCCCATTGAATATCAAAATTTTGAAAGTCCATTGCATTTAAAAAAAAGGTTAGCATTTTTAAAATTTAAAAAATTAAAAATTTAGGCTGTTTGAACTCACTTAAAATGTTTTAAAATCAAAAAGTTTACCTTAGCCCAGTCAATGGGTTGGAACTGCGCTGCGCAATTTCCACTTGAGCAGCAGCCGTGGAAGGATGGGTGCGTTCCGGGGCGGGGAAAGTCGTAGTTTTCATAAGGGCCCCCAAACGGTGGGTGGTCCTTGCAGGGCCCCCTGTGCTGCTCAGTAGGGTCATTGTAGTACACCGGACCGCCGCAGTTGTGTGGTGGACATGCCAGGGGTGACCGACAACCCCTCATTCGAAGTGGTGACTCCATGTGGACCTGACCGGGGTGCCCTTGACCCCCGCAGTGGGTGGGAGTGCCACTTCGCCGGAAGGAGGCCCTTACACTCATGGGGGTGTCATAGTAGAGCTCGCACCCACTGCTCCCATGGGAACTAAGGGACACTCGATCCGAATTATTTGTACAGTGTCCATTGTCAGCGTTTCCGTTGAGACTCAAGTCCATTGTCCAGGAGGGCTTGAGGAGGTCCCCTGCCGTAAGGCCCCCCTGGCCCAGTTTGCTGGTGCAGGAGAGGCAGCGCTCGAGCGCTGACGCTTGGGGCTGGAGCGACTGTTGACCGATGGGGGAGTGACAGTGGTGAATGGGCCCTTCGTCACATTCGGGGCGACTAGAGAAGGGGTCCATGGACAGGCTCCCGCGGTGGTATTCACTGAGACCGTTCTCGGGCAAGTGAGGACCGTTGCCGTTTTGAGAGTTGTGACACGGTGGCGGACCGCCAAGGGCTCCGCACGGTCCGCCGTGGACCCGCATTTCACCGAATTTGTTCATAAGTGACTTCCGAGGAGAATCTGTAACTAAAAAAACATCAATCAAGAATTTTGAAAAAAATTCTTCCAAATTCCGCTTTGGACAGAGTATTTTTTTTTGGAAAAATAAACGGTAAATTGAACACAATAAAACTTCATTTCAAAATGTTCTTTAATGTTGATGAAAACTTTTAAAATTTTACATTCTGACAAGACCATTTGCAATTTGAAATTTTGACAAGACCATTTTCAATTTGAAATTTTGACAAGACCATTTGCAGTTTGAAATTTTGACAAGACCATTTGCAATTTGAAATTTTAACAAGACCATTTGCAATTTGAAATTTTGAATATCCCATTTGCAAGTTGATTAAAACATTTTCTTTAAGAAAAATTTCATAAAAGTATTTAAATGCCAGTTTCTAATTGAATTCTTTATTTTTTTGAACTTATAATTTGAAATTATGAATTTTTTTAAAACGGTTTTTTGATTACATGAATTTTAATAATACGCTTGAATGATTATATTGTAACCTATTTTTATTAGTTAATCGAAATAAGTATTCATGAACTATTATTTATTTGATATATGGCGAACCCATGATAAACAAAAATATTTCGTATTTATGCAAATCAATGAAATCCAAAATACAATCAACATTTTAATGGAAAATAAAAAAAAATAAAAATTTCAGTTAAAAAAAGTTTTCTTTAAAATTATTGAAAGATGCTTACCATAGCCGTATCTCTTTGAAGTACCCCGTGTCAAGGGCCCCCTAGCTGCCAAGTCAAGGGCCTCTTGGATATTTGCCGTTTGAAGGGGCTCTGGAAGGAGGACATGGAGCCCTTCTGCCTTGCCTGACCTGGACCCACCCTCAAAGACGAGTCGGCCGTCAACAATGCCATAGCGGCGCAAGTGTGCAATTTCCCAGTGGGCCAGAAGCTTTGGTGGCAACCCTGCAGTGAGGCAGAACTTCCCTTCGGTCACGTGGAGGCGCACTGGGCCTGGACTGAGCTTGGACTTGGGTGGGACTGTAGAGAGCTGCGCCAAAAATTGTGACCCTTCGCCCAAATTATTGGCAATGCGAACTGACCACTGGAGAAGACGCTCCCTGTTGTCAAAGGCCAGGACTACGGAGAGGTCCTGACATATTATGGCCAGTGTCTGGGACTCCTTGTCCAGTGTGAACCCTGTTTATAAACAATGTAAACATATAAACAAACAAATAAACAATATAAAATCTTTTTTTAACTCGTCATTCGACCCTACATATCGCTAAAATCCCAAACAAAAATCTTGCATTTTCGTTCTTAAAATTCGAGAAAAATAATTTTAAAATAAACAACGTATATGTTGTAAGTTGAAATGTTTTAATAAACAATGAAAACACTCAAATATAAATCTAAATGTAAACTAGCTCATGCCTCAAATTTGAGCTCTAAATCGACAAAGAAAAAACATTGTTCATGAAAAAAAGTTTTATTCTTATTTTTGAAAAATAGTTTAAAATTGTTTAAAAAAGGCTCTGTACATTACCTGACTCGAGTGCCAGGAAATGTTGGAGTGAAAGCGTGGCTTTTGTGGGTCCATTTCTCGCCTTTCCCTTCTCGTCACGATACACTTGTAATTGGAGACAATCTAAAAGGTAAACAACAAGAATTTTTCAATTTTTGAAAATTTGAAAAAATTTATATTTCTAAAATTCTCAATTTTGTTTTAATTTAAGTAAGCGCCTGTTTTTTTAAGGGCCCACTTTGTAGGGAATTCGCAAAATGCATTATGAATGAAGGGCCAAATTGTGTGCAGAGTGACTTGAAGATTTGAAGGGACTTGGGAGGTCCCATGGGTGAAATTTTGACTTTCATCAGGCAAGTGAAGGGCTTAAGTAACAACATTTCCTACCGAATTTTCCTTTCCTTTAAATTCCCTTTCTAGAGTAGGATCGAAGGGCTTCCAATTTATCAGGTCAAAGAATCAAGCCAATTTGGAGGGTCTTATCCCTTCCGCTCCACCCGATCACTACTCGGCTCCTCTCGACCAATCAGGAAGCGACTTTCTCTTCCGCCACATTACACACACATCTCTCTTCCAAATCCTCTCCATTTTATTACACCACAAAAGAATAGGAAAGCAACAAAGGATTTCCACCTAAGAATTTGAGTTAAGAAATAGTTGACAGGAGTCAATTAGGAGCTTCCAAAGCTAATGAAAGCTTTTTGTAAAGCTTTAGAAAAGTTACCATAATTCTCCAATTTCACCCGTAAACTATTTTAGACACAATTTTAGTAACGTCTCAAATTCCCTTTTGTACATGATTTTTCAGAGCTAAACAAGCCCGTTACAGGCCCATTTACAATTCATAGCTCTAAGTCTGGCTTCCTTGGCAAAAAGTACTTGGGAATCGAACCCGTGCACCTACAAATTTCTGGGTAAGCACCTTATCCACTCTGAAAAAGTAGGTTTTTATTTTAATTCATTTTTACTAACCACTACTGATACAACCAAATCAGATAATTCAGATCAAGGAATTGCATTTCTTTGTTGAGCTTTGCTCACGCACGGATACAACTCTAAAAACTATGGCGATTATATGTACAATTACAGAAAAAACAGTACAAAATATAAATAAAAAATAAATAAAATTTCAAAAATTTTAGTCTTTTACAAGTTTAGCTCGACTTTTCTCCTTTTTGTAATGTTAAGGATTGCCCGACGTGCAGGTAGTGCTAAAGCACGTAAATAAAGCCCGATGAGCTGAGAACCGCGTACGATCCCGTCAACCTCAACTTGAAACTTTACGGTAACCTTTGTTGTGAACTCAATTAAATTAGAGGAAAAGGGCACGTAAACAAAACCCTTTGTACCCGACCTGCCAAGAGATGAAACCGGAAGATTAACTCTTGAAAATAAGCGTTGTGAACTGTGGCAGCAGTGAACTGTGTTAAATCTAATTTGTTCTTTAAAAAAGCAAAATCTACCAAGTTCATCAATTCTAAAAACTGTCAAGCAAGGAAATAAAAAAACGCATTTGAAAAAGAAGGGATTAACGTAATTTGTGTTCAGAACAAGCCTATTTTTCGTCAGATGCTTCCAACTGTGGCTTTGAAAAATGCTCCAGTTGAAAAAAAAAACGCTTGAGTTAAAAAAATGCCTCATTTAAAAATGTGCCTCTCTTGTATTAGATTTGTCGATATTCTAAAAATAGAGTCGAAGAGGTTCTGTTTGTTATGGAAGAATGCTAACAAGGAACTCAATAAATGTCAACTGTCAACTGCCTGCTCTTCGAACAAAAAAGAAGGCTCTGTACATTATCACAAAGGATTTCAGTTAACAGAGACATCACGAGATTAGGAAAACAATCGTCCACTTTGAGCCTATCACAATGTTAAGCCCCCGCTTCACTGTCAACATAAACATTTCAATTTCGAAATTTCATTCAAAGAGTTTTTTTATTTAATAATGAACTGAGTCACAAAATTTATCAAAAGTTCAACTATCAACCACCAAAAATTTGGAAATTTGAAAAACATGTTTGAATAAAAAAAACTTGTTCCAACACTGCAAGTTTTTTTTAAATATTGTCAGCTCGTACTACTAATAAATTTCAAGTCAATTACACTCTTGAACATCATGCTCGAATAAATTTTTACTACTCAACGCATCAACTTCAAGTTGAAGAAAGTTTTTCTAAAAATAGAAAAATCTTTTCCAAAAAAATTAATATGGAGGATATTGCACAAATTTTTGGTTTTTCTAAAACTAGAAAAAGTGGTTTCGGGGCTAGTGCAGTCGCCGATTTGTATTTTGAAGAGCATTGTGAACTCTCACTGACACAATGCTCTTTTTCAACTTCTCTTTGTAGGAAAAAAGTTGAAGTTTTTTAATACTTCGGAAGTGGGGAATTGCAAAGTTTTTAGAAAAGGGAAAGTTTTTCTAAAATTCGCCATTTTAGAACAACTTTTACTTTCTCTGGCACTCGCCTCCTTACGTAAGTTTGTAGAAAACACTTTTTATACTTTCCGCTTCCGCCCTTCTCCAAGATCAAGAGTGTCCATTTCGAGGCGTAACACACATAAAAATGTCCACTAAAAAGCAAAGTTTATGAGTGAAAGTTCAAAGAAGATGCGTGGGGGAGAAAGTACATTTTACGCTACTTTCTCCCAAAAACAAATTTTCTAACCGCAAAACTGCCCATATACTATTTCGGTTGCCCACCAATACTGGACAACAACCACATAATTTCTATCTAAAAACTTATCATATTTATCACACTTTTTTTGGAATTTATCACAATACCCGAAATTTAGTAATTGGATTCGCAGGACAGTTTATTAACAACTAAAAGGCGAAAGAGTGGAATGGTGAAAGCATTTTTTTTTACAAAACAATTCAGAAAATACATCGTAGATTGATTTCTTTAAGAAAGATTTACCGAGCATTAATTTTTCTTCAGTACTTCTGAAAGTTTCTGTACAAACCTAAAGTACTCTTAAATGTTTCTGTAATGTGGTCATCTTCTAAAATCCGCCAACTAAACCAAATATCCCGTCTTTTCCTACTTGGATTTAGAAAATTGGTAATTGAAAATTATTCAAAATTTTAAATTTAGCAGTTGACATCACCATAACAGATAGTTTTCTAGTTACGCCGAAATTTCATTCAATGTCATCTATTGAAAATTTACTTGATAAATGAAGCCAAAAGAAAATCTGTTACACACAAAATATCTTAAGATATTTTGAAATTACTTAAAAACCGCGTATTTTCCCCACTTATCACCTTTCTCCACTCATATAGGCATGCGGAGTGAAATTGAAAGTTTTTCGTTGATAAGTCAATATAATTTTTTCCCATTGTATCTGTAAGTCTACGCATTTTTAAAGAATCTCAATTGGTGCAGTACTTTTGAAAGTCTCTGTACACCCGAATGATTTGAGTCAGTTTCCATTAGTGAAAAGGAAGAAATTAGAGAAAAAGTAATAGTTTGGAGGCGGTGAAAGGAGAAAGTACGTAGTAGTAAATTGTCTATTCTTATCTCCTACACTGCCACTAACTGTCTCAGTTCCTATCTTGAGAGCATCAATTTCACAAAGTACCTACAGTGGACAGCGACTGTATAAGTACTTGTGCGCTGATTCTGATCGCTGAAATGTCGTATGCAGTGAAAGTGGGCGTGGTGCCAGGAAGTAATCCCTTAGTAAAATCGCTTTCCAATCACCTAACCAAACCGCCCATACCTAACCGCATTCACGGAAAATTCCGAAGGGTGAAGTAACTACTTAAAGCACAAGAGTGTTCCGTAGTTATAGAAAAGTGGATAAATTTATTCAAGGCAAACTGCCAAAAATCACGTTCATTCACGTACGCATAAGCTCACCTTGACATTCAAAGCTTTCAACATCAATGACAAATTAACCAAAATTGATCGTACTTCCTCAATCACGATTTTGATTAAATTTTGATCACTGTTCAAATTGTTTTAAATTCTTAAATAACAAAAAAAAAATAGAGCAAGGATAGATAATTTTTATGAGAAATAATATTTTTTAAAGATATTTCTCGATAGTCGTGGGATATTTTTGTAATATTTTTGAGATATTTTTGAAAAGAAAACACTTTTGCGAGTGCTACTTTTCCTCGGAGCGTAAATATTTTTCTTGGTCCAGAAGAATCTGACAAGTCTCAAGGGCCCACTTTCTCTTTCATCACTCAATCACAGAGTTGCCAAGGGTTCCTGAGCCCTTTTCCCAAAACTAAAGTGAAAATACATGCTTCCTCCTTTATATACACATGGAGAAGGGTATTTCATCCCGGTATACAGTGTATGCCAGATAAAGTTTTCTATACAGTAACTTCATCGAGTCCGTTTATCAGAAGAAGCCAATTTAGAAGGGGTTTGAGGCCTAGGTGCTTGAGCTAAGAGCTTTCGCTCCTTCTAGCCAATCAGAGGCAAGCTTCCCCTTCCAAACCATTGATCAGTGTTTTCTAAATTTTCTAAAATTCTGTTTGAAATTTCACGTCTCTCAAAAACTCTTTCAGAGTTTTCAGAGTTCAAGTTCAGGAGAGCTGCACTTTGAATTGCAAATTCACTTCAAATTTCCACATCTCCATTCCGTTTCTAGCCTAAAATGGAAATTCTCCAAATCATCTTTATACTGTCCAATTAAGGGTGATATTTGCATTGTGAAAGTACGAACACCATATTTAATAGATTTGAAAGGTTTCTTTTAAACCAAATATTAAAAACTGCAGATTTTTTTAAGCTAAAAATGTACAAACTTAACTTAATTACGTTGTCTTAATATAAAATTGTCCAGAGCCTTTTATAACGCCATCATTATTTTAGGAAGATTTATTTTCTCAAAGACAATTGAAGCATAAAAAAAATTCTTCAAAAACTTTCTTCGACATTTCCTTATCTCAGCCAACTTTTCCGTCTTTTTTTGGAATTTTGAATTGAAATTACATTTCGAAAAAAAAAGTTTATTTAACTTTTTTCTATCTGAAAGAAAAATGAGAAACGAAAAAGTTTTGAGAAATTTCTCAAGCAAATGGTTGAAACAAAATAGCAAAATAGTAAGCAAACACACGCACGCAAAACCCACATTATTGGTCAATCAAAATTTACGGCCATAAGAGCACCTCTACCGCAAATCGCTATGGCGGAGAATTCATCCGAGATCAATAGGTCAAGTAATTTGTCGAAATTCTAAAAAAATGCCGATTCCGCTTAATTCGAAAATTTAACTCAAAATTACTTTTGTAACTTTTATCTCTACTAAAAATGTATTGTTTTAGACGTTTTCTTTTGTTCTTAAATGATAGTACGAAGAATGTCCCATTTATTGTCTTTGAGGGCTAATTTGAGTTTACTTTGACTTTTTTCTCTAAGCCTAGTTTCCATAACGGCCCATTTACTGCCAAGCGACTTCCAAATCGGCTTTATCGACTACTAGAACGCTGTAGCTTTCTCCAGCGATTTCCAGCGCTATTCGCTTTCTCCAGCGTTCTCCAGATCCATTTGCTTCCTCCAGGTCAGCTGCCACTCTTAAGCTTATCGTCCACTAACATTCAAGCAAACTGCCATTTAAATTCACATCAAGGAAACCATTTCCCGGCCTACTTACATTACAACCTCAAAAGCACACAATACTTATATCAAAAATTTCAATTGTTTGCACATAAAAAGAACTACAAATTTCCAAAAATTCTGAAATTACATCAGCAACAGAAGCACTACAATAAATTTCAAAATATCTAGAACAGAATCCTGGAGCATTTAAAAAAACTCTTTTTTCTTAAAAATGACTATCACAAAAATGTTTTCGGCTCCTTTCCCAGACAAATTTTTATAAGTCTACTTTACTTTTGTCATTGTTTTCAAAATTTTCGAAATGTATTTGAACGCAAACAATCGCTAGTTTGGTATTTTGTTTTTAGTTTTAGAAAGGATTTGCCCAAAATGCTTTCGAAATGTGACACTGTCGTTTAGAAGTGAGTCTTGCAGTTGCTTTTTCTAAATTCTAAAACGTCCCCAGAGTCTAATTTCAAGGGAAACCAAAAACAGAGTCAAATTCCCATTTTAGTCAAATTGCGTTCACACCAGTCGTAGACGACGCTGCAGAGTTTGTTCTGAACAAAAGCTGCTTTCCCAAATGGATTTAGAACAAGTTCCTATTGAAGCGCTAGATAGAAAGCTTGGGTTTTAGAACAGGGTCGTGTTCTAAACAAATTGGATTTGATGTGGGTTCCCTCAAATTGCTTTCTTCCGTCCTATTACACAGAGGGAGAATAACAGACTCTAATTTCACATTGACACCTTCTATTCTTTATAGTCTCTTTCCTTCTATCCTAATACTATCTACTGCTACTATCCAGAACTATCTCCTAATACTATCTTCCAGTAACTGTCTCCTAGTAAGCAAGACATTGAATTTCGGATTCAATCCAGACCCACCGGAGCCCATTTCTTCGTTAAAGCTAAAGAGACGTTGGAGATTTGGCTCCTAGCCCTGAATTCGTAATGTGAGCCATAAAACGGAGGTGACACCCTGTACAAGGAAGCTCAGAAAGTGATAGAAGGACTTTATTGGCTCCATTACTCTTGCGAATTCAGAGCTGCTCAAAATCTACTAACGCTGCAACGCCCACGCTACACTACTCAACTCTCCCGTGTAGAACTGAAATTTAGAACATAAATTGTGTTTTAAAAAATGTCACCTGACAGAGGGTGGGGCGTGTTTTGGAAGAAAGAGGAGTATGCTAATGACTTGGGGTTGAAATTAATTTGACACTTATTATTTCATCCACTCCGTCAACACTTAGGCTGGTATTCTCCGCTTTTCACAAAACAAGAGTTAAAAACGAGGGTTCCGAAACCTCGAGTTAAACACAAACCATTGGTTTAATTATCCAAGTGTTAAACTTTG
>VYYI01002393.1:0-15078 GCA_021029175.1 Bilobella aurantiaca | reverse complement strand
ATAAGTAATTCATCTTAACACAAGAACAAGCGGTAATATATTTATCATTTAGCCCGTTCCGAGGCAGAAGCATCTTAACTTTCTTTAATTCCCTGGTCTTCTTGTCCTAGGACGGACTTTATTTGACTATTTCTAAGTAATCCTCAACTAAATTTAAAAAATTAACGCAGTTGGGTTGTTGTTGTTATCTGTTAGTAGCATTTAAACTCATATTTGGGGATTTTTCATTTTGTATTAAACCTAAATTTCGACACATCTATGATCTAGTTCATAATTAGGTTTAGGGAGTTCATAGCATAATTCATTTTTCTGATGCGGTTAAATTGAACACATCTACCGCACATCTACAATCAGATTCCACAATCTTTTCCACATTTTTTGTACTGGACGGTACAGCGGAATCGTAATAGCGAAATGTTTGAATTTTTGAATACCAGAAAATTTTGAATCAGAAATCAAATTGCAAAAATTCATGGTCACTTTTGAAACGAAAAATGTTAACCTCATCCAATAATTTAATTGACTTAAATAACTTATTATACAGTCCCCCTCCCCACCAAGTATACTTGGCCGAGTATCCTCAGGTACTTGGCCAGATAACCTCCCATAAGCGTTACCCCAAAAAATCTACTGAACGGATAAAGGTCTCAGAAGTCAGATAATCTGTTCAGAAACGCATTTAGAACAAGTATTAAGATGAATAAGTGCCGCATCCGTTTGTGCAATCGCGGTGAAATCGCGCTCACGCTGAGAGCGATAGATTTTTTGTACACAAATCCCTATCTCATGTGCCCTGAGTGTGACTTTCCACACAGATGCGGGAAATTGTCGCACCATTTAGTTAACTTCGCGAACGATTTCCCACACTATATAGGGCCGGATACCATTATATCAGACCAGGAGTAAATGGGTTTTAAACAAAACGCTTAAGCATAGTTAGTAACTTTACAGTATTTTCATTAGTGAATTTTACTCCCGACAATCAGATACAAATTCAAAATTTATATATATTTAATAAATAGTGAACTGGTATCCAATTTCCATTTCAGTATTAATTGCTCAAATAATACAACGCANTTCAGTATTAATTGCTCAAATAATACAACGCAAGTATTATGAAAGGATACTTCACCAAGTACCCCTAAGTGACTCAGCCAAGTAGCCTTAATCACTTGTCTGAGTAACCTTCGTTCGGTTAAACTCCGATTCAGGTTTTTCATAGAGCTACTTGGTTAAGTCGCTAAGATACTTCGTGGAGTAGCCCTCAATTTTACATTCATGTAAGGTTTTCCGCCAAGTACCTTTGCTACTCATCCAAGTAGCCATCATAGAGTACTTGGCCAAGTGTCCTAAGCTACTTGGCCTAGTATACTTGGCGGGGACTTTTATATGTATGGTTGGCATTCTAGTAGATTGATTGAATAACGTAAAAGTTGTGCTTTTGGCAGGCATCATTGCATGCTCAAATTAAGGTAAAGTTTAAATTAACAATTATTATTACTGATGAAATACTTTAAAGAATAGTTTTTCGCCATTCTACAATACAGAATCTTTCCGTGCTAAAAACTGGAATAAAATTCCTACAATCGGTGCGGCAAGATTGGGCTAATCTTCCACAATAACAAGCTACATTAAAAAACTGGATCTCTCTATTAATATTAAGAAAAGATATGGAATTTCATGTAAGCGTCATGATGTTAAATAAATGAAAGTCACGTCAAACAAAAGAAAGCCAATTTATTATTAAATTTAAGAGCTCTTAATCAAATAAAAATAATGATAACTATAGATCACAAGTTAGTCTTTCAAAAATTAACTGAATTATTTCCGAGAATGAATTTTATGAATCACAGCAATAGAGTTTCCTTATTGTCAATATAATTTTTCGTTTTAAAATCACAATTTAGAGAACAGAGCAGACAAACAATTTTAGTATTAACCTACTCTTAAGAACGTAACGCTGAATCAATTACATGATGGGTCGATGATTTCTGTAATTTTTGTCACCATATTAAACGTTGTAACGACGTTGAGAACATAAAATTAGTTTTGATAATTTCCAACTTTAGCGAATGGGATCTCGTTTGAATTCTTAGCGGAAACCCTATTCGCGAAGTTGGCATTAGCAGTTTATTTTTACTTATTGGTCGGCAACCTCTAGTTACAATAAGAACAATTCAGACTTAGAAGAATGCAATGCAAGATTTTCGTGTTTGGAATGTTTTTAACAAGAATAACCATGATGGCCTCATGAAAATTCTAACATCTTGCTTACATACAATCTTGTAAGTCATTTTTAAGGATTTCCAAATACTTTTCAACTACTTTGGCGTATAACAGAAGAGTATTTGGAACCTTAGGTTATTCGGCATAGTCGGCACTTTTGAAGGCACTTTGGTTTACATATCAAGTAAATTAGTGCAGAATTACTAGCCTCGTCAGCAACGCTCTTTCTTTTTAAATCAGTTTTTGAGTTAGATTGAGTCTTTGGATTTAAAGGCAAATTTCAATCGTCAGAAAGTAAGGGCTTATGGCCGAGCCCTTAGATTCCGCTAGTGACTGAATCACCTTATTTTACCAATGAGGCCAGAAAATCTATCACTTCGAACCATTTTTAACTTATCATCTCGCACTCATTCAAACATTCATTAAAGTAATTGAGTCTACTTATTACTAATTGCAATCTCAATTTCTCAAGTATTGTCATCAGTTATTGGCTTCCGGGTTCCTCGCTGGTTCCAATGGTGAAGAGTTGAGTGAGTCGTTTGTCGTTTTAACATTGCTTTCTTGAAATGATGCTGAATGGTAATGAATCACCAAAACAGATGCTGCTATGTTGTAGTTCGTCGCAGCGATTTGTTTGATGTGACATTATTACTTTCGTTGGGCAGGAGTATTTGTAATTTGGCAAAAGGAGTTCCGTTCTTTTCTTATTTAAGTTGAAATAGGCATTATCGGACAGAGAACTCGTTTGCGCCATTGCGCCTGACACAACACATTTGGGAGTTTACTCGTATTTGGGCACAAAGCCACCAGCGTTTCCTGGAGGTTCGGACCATGTAAAGCCAGCGTCATTACCTTGAGGTTCAGATGATGGCCACTGGTTGAACGGGTTTGTAGAAACGGCGGAAGTAGAATTGTACCCGGGAGGAGCCGTTGCCTATAAATGGGCCAAATTTACGGAAACTGTTTTGGTTTTTTGAAGCCAAAAACTAAGTCTAACACTAACATAAGAATGTCTATGGGTCACCTCGGCAAACGCTGTAGTCTCCATTTTGCTGTCAGGTTTGATTCCAGACGGTTCTTGATAGTACTCGGGCTGTGGTTCTGCCCAGGGTTGCAATTCCCCGGAAGCGAAGAACCAATAGAATATCACTCCCGAAACATGGATAAAGGCAGCAAGAAGGAATACTTTTTCCCATTCTTCTTGTGACTGACAATTTTCTTGATTTAGTTTTAATTTCATTATAAATTCTTACAAAGTTCAGGATACCCACAACTACCTTATCTTTAGTAATCCATTGAACAACGATTGGGCAAAGCATACCAGAGAGCGTTCCCACGCCGTTTGAAATCCCCATCAAAATTCCGGCATATCGGGGAGCGATGTCCAAGTGATTTACATTGAAACCTACATTAGTGCAATTCGAATTTTTTAAAGAGTTTCTCAAACAAGCCACCTGCCAACGTTACCAGAAATTGCAAATCCAGATACACCTACTGCCAGAGTCAGTGATAGTAGAGCGAATCCTTCATTATTCTTTGCCACTGCTACCAAAATCAGAAAGAACGCTTCCATCCCAAATCCGCCACAATTGAAAATCTTGCGCACTTGAGTCGTTGTCAGAAAGTTATTACGACGCAAATAATCAGCCAGGATTCCGCCAAAAGGAACGATTATTGTCATCAGCAAATGAGGCAGTGCTGCAAGCGTTCCACCCTAAAAAGTTCACATTTTCAAAAATTCTGTCTCGCTTTTGTTTTGTTCTTTTCGTACCTCTGCGACGCTAAACTTGAACTCTTGCGCAAAGTACGTAATTTGTGACAAGAGCAACAAATAAAAGGTCCAAGATCTACAGAAATTGGCTACGATGATGGCATAAACTGGTTTTGATCTAAAAATCTCTCGCCATGGAGTAGTTTTAAAATTGGGAGCAGTGGCGGAGATGGGACCAATTGATTTTTCAATGTAATGAAGCTCCTGAGCCGTTATGGTTGGATGTTTTGACGGCTTCTCGAATGCCAGCCAAATCCAAAAGAAATACCAAACGATTCCAGCAACTCCTGTTAAAATTGTCTTTAAAATCAAGCGATTTATGAATCATGTATTTGTCTTCAACCATAAAAGTAAAAGGGTGCACTCCAACTGATCCCACCCACGAGCCACCCAGATACTGGCATTCCCACCACCGCCCCGCCATATGACCCACAAAACGCCAGTGTTGCTAGGCGGGAACGCTCAAGTGGTGGAGCCCACCATCTCCAAATCCCATGACACGCAGGATATGTTACGCCCTGTTTGGAAACCCCCAATGTATATTTTTAGTATTAATTGAGCTTATCGACCAAACTTGATTAATAAATAAAACCAGTACTTCGAATAATCCTTGAAGTATCCTGACAAATATGAGCACGACCGGACCGCCGTTAGCAGCTGCAGGAACCGCCATGTTCAATATGGCTGATCCCAGTATTGCAGTTCCAAAAATTCTATAACAATTTACAAATTACAGGTTGAAATAACTAGACCAAAGTTTGAAAATACTAGTAATAATTAAAATTCATTACAAGTTTGCAGGATATTTGGCTGCCAACAATCCTCCAGGAATTTGGGTTACTAAGTATCCCCAGAAGTATGAGGATTGGACAATTCCGCGTGTAGTCGTATCCCAATCAAACAACGTTTCCTAATACAACCAAATGCAACCCTTAATCAAAATGTCTGACCTCAAAAATGTGTTAGACTTACGTTCGTATCTGGATCCGGTCTCACCATTTCCACAATAGCGACACCGAGGTTACAACGTATACCAAAAGAGATCAGGAATCCTAATTACACATTAATAGTACTATTGTTCGATAAGACATTGTTTGATTTCTGAAACAGGGTACTTAATACTTTAATCAAATCCCAAAAACGGAAACCTTTAAAAAATACTTTTCTAACCAAAAATGGGTAAATAAGTCAGCTTTTACTTTCTTTACTTTCCTTCCGTTTCCACTATTTGGTAGTTCGGAAAATGTTTGAGAATCAATACTTACCAATACTTGCCAATATGGCTACTGTAAATCTTTTACTGAGGTCAAAGCATGGACAATCCGGCCGCACGTATTTGTCGATATGACGCAGAGGCGGGCGTTCAATTGTTGGTGAATCGAAAGACTGCCACTCATCCTCCCCACCAATGGACGGCCTTAAATATATTGAGGATTTCAAAATATTATATTTTACAAAATTTGACACTAGATTCTAATACTTTTTTTAACATGACAAATGAACGTCCTTACTTTCCAGTTGGTGGTGGAGGCTTTTCACTGATATTGAACTCTTCATATTGGATTTTGCTGGTAAATTAAAAGCAAGTTTTCTTACAATATCTACTTTCTTTTTGTTTTTGAAATAAAAAATATTAAATGACCTTGCTAAGAGCCCGGATGTTTTATCCTTTATGACATTTGTCAAATTTCCCACCATTTTGATTCCACCTTGAGTATTATTAGACATCTTATTCAATGTATTTATTTTTAAAATGTTTTAGTGTATCTAGTTGATGATTAACTTAGCACCCGGCCGAAATTTTTATAATAGTTTACCTGGTGCTTGGTGTTGGCCGTCGCTTAGATTGAAGTGTAACTAGTGAAGTTTGTTAAAATATAAAATAAGGAGTGTCTGGAGTATTTGCGTGGTGTAGAAAGTGAAAGTTGAAGAGGTTAAAGTGTGAATTGTCGGAGTGTGTTCGCTAAGAATGATATAAGGTGTGTCACAAGTACCCTGTCCCGTGAGGGTTTGACTTGCTTAGGTGTGATTAATATGACTTAATGATGTGTTAAATTAAAGTAAAGGTGCTAAGGTGTGCGGGAAGACGCCTCGTAGGCTAGGGATGAAGTGAAAGTCCCTTGGAAATTGAATGTGGTGAAAGGACGAGTAGGAACTGGGTGGATTCCCATGTGTCAAAGGCATTGTGATCTCCAGGAGAAAGTACCTTTCTCCATTCGCATGCGTGTTGCCCAAACTCACATTCAGAACTAGAACGAAGATCACGTTCCATCGATCTCTGCCTCATCTTTATTTTCATTAGGAACACACACGAGGGCGGATGAGGCTAGACGACTTGATTTGGAAATGGTGTGTTTAGGAAAAAATTTATTTTCAACTAGCTAACGTGCCCGTCCTAAGACGGGATAGTATTACTACCGGCAAATCTTCCGGAGTGCCTTCTGGATGTACATTAAAGCTGAATTTAAAACTCGTTCTTAAAAATTTGAAAGGGGACGGGACGAACTCCCGTCTTCTGATGGGTTTGAAAATAAAATTTTAAAACACTTCTTTTTTAATTTAATCACAATTTTCCAAGTAGGAATCGTTTGTCAATCTTATAGGGGACAATTTTTGCTCCAGAGTAGCTAAAACTCAAACACAATTTTCAATAGTTAAATGTTGTTAGTTGTTAACTAATTATATGTTGTTTCTAAGCTATTTGGAGGGTGTAGCTAGCTAAAGCGTACTTATCACAATTAACTAAATTATATTTATAATATTAATTTTATTAATAAAGTATTTTTGAGCCATTTAAAGGTTAACTTTAACGAAAGTTTCAACCAGATTAGGTTTAGGTTAGGTTCACATGTAAAATTCAATTTCCAAAAGATAATTTTGATTGACTGTTACTCAATAGTTAACTAATTGGAATTACGATTTGGGACTTAAAGTATTGATATTGAGCAATTCCTGCGATGTTCTTCACCGCTTAAAAACAACAATGTTAAAAAAGGGAAGACAAAATAAACATCTCCACCACTAGCCGTCAGGGCCCGTCGTGTTAAAGAACGGGTTGAAGTGTATTGGGAGCCACTGGTGCTGGAGGGGCTGAAATACGAATAATTTTAGGAACGAGTCTTTTGACGGGAGTTGACCACAAAATTGGAATTCCGAGTCATGACTTTTCGTTTTTGAGTTGGGCGGACATCGACGTCACTGGAAATAAACCTGGAGCCAAGTATGCTCAGCTCGATGATCACACCGACCGCATTCGCCACTATTCAAAAAATGGAAAGTGGTACCGTGACTCTTTGGTTTTTGAAACCTACTGACAAGCCTCTTTTCTACACAATCCGAACTGGACGGGAACATAATATAATGCTATCAAATTGACAGCCGGGTATCGCACGAAGCACACTCCTACAGATTATTACATCACTTATTCAAAAATATGTTTTAACAAATAATATGCCTTGGGAAGTTGTTCCATCGAGCGGATGCGAAACCTACAAGATGCGAAATCTGGGCATGCGTGGACTTGCTGCAGCGACACTAAGATCTGAAACATTCTACAGATGGGTCAAACTAAATCTGAATATCAGCATTAAAAAATTTTTTTAAAGCTGAAGCACTTAATTAATATTGAAAACTCATGTCAGTAAAAACAACTTGTGAGCATCATGCGAAGATCTTGAAAAATCATAAAATTTATTGCTGAAACTAATCCTAATGTATCTTTTTAGTATCTTAGTATCATTTTAGGTCTGTTATTCTTGGACCATTCTTAAGGTGGACATAATTAAATGAGAAAGAAATTAAGCTAAAGAAAATGTTTTCAGATGTTTTCTGTTAATGTAGAAATACAGATTATTCCAGTGGTGCATTTTATGGATTTTTGTAGTAATTACTGTAGTTGACTTTGAGATTTCCTTTTGATTTTGTGCTAGAACTTTAAAACTATAGCTATCTCTCTTTAAGTACAATTAATTTTCAATTTAAAATACATAATTTAGCACCAAATGTGACCCTCGCATGGATGCTGAGAAGACAACACAATAATTTTAAACTAATTTTAATGTAATTATAATGGCCTTTCCCTCTGAACTTTTTAATGTTTCGATTTTTACATATCCTGACCCAAATGTAATTGTTTGTTGTTCGTGTTCCAGTAATTTAGTAAAACTGTTTACTAATTACTTTCTGCAGACATAAAATGGTTTCATATTTATATAAAGGACCGGAGAGCCTGAATTAAAGCCACTTTACAAAAAGATCATGAGTACCAAGGCCATATTAATTTTACTGTTAAGTTGCCTTTTGAATGGAGAAGAAGTTGCTGGAGTGACTGGTGCTGGAGGCGTAGAAATCCAAGTAGTTCCGGCAACAAACCTCTTGACAGGGATTTACTACAGTATTGGTCTCCCTACCCCAGCATTCTCCGTTTTGACTTGGGCTGATGTCTCGGTGGAAGGTGACCCGTCCGTAAAATTTATTCAAATGGACGACCATGCCAACAGGTCTTCGCGATATGCCCAGGATGGCGACTGGTATCAACATGGGCTTTGGTTCCTCGAGGCCTCCACGAAGGTTGGGTTCTACAGCATCCATGGCGCTGACCCTAAGATGGTCATATCCATGAGCCCCGTGGAAATCAAACCCGACGCAGAGGCTCCGGAAGACTACTATTTGACCTACGGCAAGGACTCCGGAAAGGACTACTCACTTTGGCAAGTCACTGCTGCCGATGACGACGGTCGAACCTATCAACTCATGAATTATGGCCTTCCCGGATTGGCTGCAACTACTACTCGATTTGGAACATTTTATAGATGGGTTGGGGCGGAATCACTGTCTAATGACACTGATATGGGAAGGACACTGTTCAAATTCAAGTTAGAGGCAGTGAATATTCCTTACAAATAGATATGCTTTTGTATAAGAATGAAAGAAATACGAAGTGGAGATTATTTTCGGACTCGATGGTATTGTATTTAAATCTTTTTTGAAATGTTTCTATAATTATATGGCTTTTAAAATGCAGTTAAATAAACATAAATTGGATCAAACTAAAAGTAACTGGTTCCACATGAAGGTGCATGATTTTGAGTTCCTTTTATGAAAGATAATGAAATGACAATGAGTAATTAATTACTGAGATTTCGGATTTCAACGTCAGTGATATTTATGAGAACGTATTGGAGATGAATTATTTGTAATTAAAATTGGGCTTTTTGACAAATACAGTGCTATAATAAGGATTCGTAATTTAAAACTTGAATTGTAAAGTCGTAATTTTGTGCCATAACTGCAAGATTGAGCCAACCTAGGGCAATCGGCAGCCGCAACCGCAAGCATGAATTTGGCTTCTCTCAAAAGAGAAAGTTAGTTTTCTCAATGTGCTCATTTGCCTTCATGTAATTCAATTCGCGTTTCGTCTCCTGTTATGCCATTATTACTCGACTTCTTCCTCCATTTATTACGTAGAGATAGCGACATGTCGAGACTTACTGTGTAAAGGAAGTGAGTTGATAAATCGCTAAGATAATTTTGTGGCAATGAAGTCTAGCGATTACATCCAAAACTTGTTTGGCAATTAGTAGTAAAGTTTCATTTTTGGAAAATCGTCCTACGCGAGACCTCCGGAAATATGCCAATTCTGTCAATTTTTGTTTCATTCAGTTTCTGATGAAAAATTTTAATTGACTATCATCCTTAATTAATCTATTAATAAAATTATTATTTACAGTTTTTATAAATTATTGATTTGTCGGTTATTTATATTATTCGTTTCCAAACTATATATTTCTGTTCTCAAGATGAGTATGCTCCATGCTCCAGCTTTCGTACGAGTGACCTATTTCAAAAGGCCCAAATTGGAGAGTCCTTGAACTCGACTCGGCCCTTGGCCCGTTATTCGTAAGTAACTGGAAAGGCGTCCTTTTGCAATTGGGACACTGCATTGACTCAGCATGAGCAATGTTTTAAACGGTTGCAGGAACAATTATGTAACTGCAGCCTTTGGGATTTCTAACGAGTAGTTTTCTATTGCATTATGCAGGAGATTCATACGAATTGCAGTATGAACATAACTGGGAATTCTTGGTTCTCGATTCTCAATTCCTGTTCCGTAGCATACTCTTTATGGGGTTTCAAATCAAGAAATAGGAATGGCCCTTTTACGCTTCCGTATGAACAGGATGTAGCATAGAATTGCAGTTATACATAGAAATTAGAGGGTTCATCATCTATTTACATTGAAGTGCAGCTCTGACCCAGTTTCTTTCACTTTCAATATGAACCTGACTAAGGTACTGGTTTTTCTTAAGGCCATATTTTTCTTGGGATTCCAATACAACCCTCCATTGTTCACCTTTCTTACCTGCAAAGCTGTGCATCTCCATTTTATCTTAGGATGCTTTTACAACTATTTCGTAACTTTTGGGTAATCTAGATATTTTTCCCTTAAAAAAATTGGGCAAAAGGTAGTGAAGGCAGCGTTCCAGTGCTCTTGGGATGTAGCGTTTGGCTGAAGGGCTCTGATCTCCTCCCTTTAAGTGTTTCTTAATTGAATGTAAAGCAATTGGTGGTAGGTGGGTGAAGGGAGCAGGATAATTTTGCATGTTCTTACCTGATAGGTTAGCAGTAGCAAGTACGTTAATGAACGATGAGAAGTTTATAAGTTGTCGACTTAGAAAGTGGACGGAAAAATTTGACGCCAAGTTGTTAACAATAAGATTTTCACTCTTCCTCTTCTGCTTCCTTTGGTGGCCTCAGGGGCAAAGCCAATAAGTTTCGTTTTCATTTCAACGCTCCAAACACTCAAAACAATTGTTGTACCGACTTTATTCACTTAATCGATGTTGTAACTACGACTTCCTGGAACACACAAAATGTGTAAGATTTTTTCAGTTGAATTTCTAAATAACAGATTTTAATTGTAATACAATTGTAATCATGAGAATTTGAAAACAAAGTATAAGTATAAACATACAAATTCATTTAGTTTAATAGCCCCCATGCAGTGAATCACATATCGGAAAGGACGATGAACTTCATTCTTGTTACCAGTATTATTAGTTTATTTATTGGTAACAAAGTGGACGGATTGCCAAAATCATGGATACGAAACCACCACTCAGTGCCAATCCAAAAGTCGCTCAAAATTTTTGGTGTCCCTCCTGCAATGCCCGAGTCAACTGATTCGACCGAATTTTCCCGATATATGAGAGATATTTTACAGGATAACAAGGTACACGAAACGTTGTAGAGAACTTGTACAGATACGCGTCGGTTTACGATTTCACCTACCATTGGCACATGATGTATTTACAAAAATTCTAATAGGAAATGGTTTACTGTAGTATTAAATAGTGATCTATGTTGGGCGGTAATTATCTATAAATGTGTGGGATAGCTGCAGGGTTAAACTTTTGGGATTTTTGTGTCAGTGGGCTTGTGATTAAAGTATTTAACTCTGTTTAGCTAATTGAATGCTCTTAGCTTTTTGCTATGTGGTTGATTAAAATGTGTGTAAGCAAAGAATGAATGGATTGTAAATACTCAGGGCGTGGTGATGGAGAGTACAAATTCAGGAAGAGAGCCCAAGCAACTTGAGCATCTATTCAATTTACAGTTCAGTGGCTTAGCAGACTTGCTGCGACGACCTTCAGATGATCGCTGTACAAGTTGTAGTAAGTGGCGCTTGTTTCAAACTTTAAAAAAAAATGTTCAGGCATTTCTGCAATTTTTAGCTTGCGGTGCGAGTCATAGAGAGGAACGAATCGTGGGCGGGAGAGTAGCTGAAGTGAATTCGTATCCATGGCTAGCGGCTCTACAGTATAGACAAAAATTCTACTGCGGTGGAGCCCTCATTAGTAACAGGTAAGGAACTACGTATGCAAATTTACTTTTGTATTTAAATTATATAAAGCTTTAGGGAATGCAGCATCTAAAAAAATTAAATTACGTGGGGTTCGATATTATTAAATTACTCACAAAATATTACTCCAATTAAATTAACAAATTAATTGGTGACATTTAGATATATATTGACGGCAGCTCATTGCATACATGGAGTGCCCAAAGACCAAATTACTATTGTATTGGGTGAGCACGACAGAAACGATACCGAAGAATCTCAAGTTCAGTATAGAAAAATTGCTTCATTTGAGCGACATCCCGAATTTCAAAGAGCAACATTTAATAATGATGTAGCAGTATTAAGGATGGATAAACCAATTCGTTTCAATCGATATGTCTCACCTGCTTGCTTACCAATAGATTACGGTATTAAACAAAATTACGATATTAGATTTTGAACGGATGCGGATGGAGGAATAAAATAATTTGTAATTTCAGAGGAAGAAGATTTTGATGGCGAAATTGGAATGGTGGCTGGGTACTGTTGATGTTAAACTTGTAAATTAATAATTTAAAAAAATAATACTTAAAGTAGTATTTTGATAGCTGGGGACGAACGGAAGAAAAAGGGAAGCCATCTACGATCTTGCGTGAAGTCCCTGTTCCTATTATGACCAATGAGGTCCAATAGCTATAATAAATAAGGAAACTTTAATTAGAATTATATATATAATGTATCTTAATTTACAGGAGTGTACAAAAACTAAATATACGGTCAGAGAAATCACCAGTAAGGAAGTCCACAGTATAAATGAATTTGAAAAAATAATTGGATTACCCAAATCCTTGAATATAACGCGCGCGCTATATAAGAATTTCGGACCTTTTCAGAAATATTCCAAAAAAGAAGTTTTTTTTTAGTTTAATTAATTTGTTTATATCTAGAAAATTATTTTTTCATAGTATTCATCTACAAACTTTAATTTGGTTAATTAATCTATCAATAGCTAATGATAATTGATTTAAAATGTTATAATTTCGAGCCGATAATTCTTTTGATGCGCGCTGTACACAAGGGCGCGTTATATTCAAGGATTTAGGTACAATGTAACGTACACACCATGATTTGTAAGTTGACCTTGGTTAAACAGGTACCATGATGTGTGCCGGTTATGAGCATGGGAAGCTTGACGCATGTCAAGGTGACAGCGGTAAGCTGATCGATATCCTTATTATCTTTAGTGAATACGATAGTGCAACGTTTGCCAATGTAGCAAACTAAATTATTATGTTAGATTCTTACCAATAATTATTGTTGTTTCAGGAGGGCCTCTCAATTGGGAACCGAATGATAGTAAAGATGTGAAATACGTTATTGGAATCGTTTCGTGGGGTCAAGGTTGTGCTAGAACTGGCTACCCGGGTAAGTTAATTTAGAATAACTATTCTCGTTACAAATATTTAAACAAAATAGAATTTCATATGATTAATTTTCGGCAGGTGTATATACGAGAATTACAAAATACTTGGAATGGATACGACTGAAAACGTTGGACTCGTGCTTTTGCTCAAATCCATAACGATCCACCATAATTAACTAATAACCGATGATTTAAGCTGTTTTGAACATTTAACTAATGTTACTTGCATGTCGAAGAATTGGGTTTACACATATTTTGATCTCAGGGTACAAGCACTTGTAGTGTAACAACTTTTCATTCTTAATACCTTGACTAGTCACCCTTCTTACGAGGTACTTTTCTTTAGATTGATTCTTGTTTCTTCCTTAAGTTTCTAAAATTAAAGATATCATTGCGAAATCTTTGCTGGGATAACGCAACTATTGTCGTTTGTTGAACATTAACCGAATCCAAAAGGCACGATAATTTTTAATTTTCAGCTCAAATATTTTGGCTAAACAATTACGCAAGAAAATACGGTGAATGTAATTAATATATTTAATATTAATTTTTTTTTCACATGCTATGACTAGTTCAGTAGGAACGAGTCCGATTCCTCGAAATTAATTACTGTTAGACATCACATAATTTAACCAAGATATAGTTACCAGACTTATTAAGCTGAACATAGTGATAGCTTTATGGGAATGGGCTGTCCGTCCGTCTGGTTGCGCTCTATCTCTTGAACGCGTTATCTTTTTTGAATTCTATTTGCGGGACAATTTTTTAAGGGTCAAGAGTGAGGCCAAGTTCGAAGATGGGCCTTATCCCTTCAAGCCCTTCAAGGGTATTTTTAAGTTCCCGCGTAGACTATGTTTCTATTTCTCGAACAGATTGTTGTTGTTTTTTCAAATTTATTTGCGGGATCCTATTTTAGAGTCCAAGGGTGCGGCCAAGTTCAAAGATGTACTTTAAGGGCCCATCAATTCAACGGAATTTTTAAAGCCGCAAGGCTGGTTGCGATATAACGCTCGAACATTTTGAAATTTTTTTCGGGGCAATTTTTTAAGGGCCCATATAACCTAATGACCTCCGGTAATAATCACTTGACCCTGAAATGACTCTCTCAAAGTCACATTTTGCATAATAACAAAATTTATCGCAGTCCCAATGTCATCGGTGACCTCTAACACAAAATACAACAGCTATGACATAGTATGCTCAGCTTGGTTACGCGCGTTTTGCGACGGTTTATTGTATTTCTTAAGTATTAAGTATCTACACAATTTTCCATAACATAATTTCTGAAGTAATAATTTCCATTAATAAACCATGCCAAAAATTTGCATTTGCAAAACTGTTGAAGAAAGAAGAAGAATTTACAAGGACTCCGACACCAAGCAACTTCTATTTTGGGCAATTAAAACTCAATAAGTTTCTCAAGTGTCAAGTCGTAACACGATTTGCAAGTATATCACCTGTATCTTTGTTGACATCGTCAGCAAGATCAGACAAACTTAAATTCTTTAGTTTTTCGAAAAGATATTCTTAAGCATTGCAACTAAATTTTAAGGATTCATATTTAAATTGAAAAGTGCAATTTTTAAAATTCGATTTTGAGAGAGCGATTTGAGGTACAGAAAACTACAATACCGTTTTGGATGCGGAAGACTCTCGAGAACAATTTTTTTAGAGGAAATTATTAATACCGTGAGGACCACGGAAAAGGATACACCCAAAAGTAAACAAATTGTTTATTTTTCTAAATTATGGAGGGGCGTTTTGTATCTAAATATCTAAAATTCTAATTCATGCTAATCTTTCTCTAATTGTTCAAAT
>VYYI01002392.1:0-15081 GCA_021029175.1 Bilobella aurantiaca | reverse complement strand
ATCAATGACCCCCTAAATGTATGACCTAATGTATTATACAACAAATCAGTTAGGAACAATTTCATGCTTTCCAGCCTTGTTACATGCACTGATTAATTGTAATGCATGATAATCTTAATCTGTTTATATGCCACAATTTGAGGCCCACACTGCAATTCTGACAACTAGAAGATGTCAAAACGTTATAAGACCCTAGAGGGTCTTACAAGCGGGTACCGTCAATAAGACCTCCTGCTTATAAGACCCCACTACCCATGCTTCCCTAATGGGGGTCTTATAGTAAGGGAATACTGTATCACTATTGTAAGAAATTAAAGAAAATTATTTTGTTATGCCTAATACAAAAAAAAACAGGCTTACTTATCGTATGGCTTGGTTCCCCAGAGATGAGCAGCGCTGTTTACGAGTCCAGTGATATTCAGCGATACACAGAAGTTGTAGAACGCTGCAAAGAACCACGCAGACTTGGTCGACTCTCCCCAACCGTAAATGCAGACGGAAGGGATCGTACAAGCGCAAAGAATTACTAGTTGCCAGTAGTATCTGTAGTAGTATCAAAAAATCGTCGTCTAGTTTTTAAGCGCACTACACGTCAAAAGCGAATAATTCAATAAAAACTAAAACAAAACACCTACTTCTTCTGGAACATGACAATGGGGTCCGACTCGAGATCGCTGAAATCCAGCGATTTCATCTTTTCAGCGACTGCGGGATGCTCTTTGCACAAGAGCCAACCAACATGGGCAAAAAAGAAGCCTCTCTTGACGTTGTGCGGATCTGCGTTAGTTTCAGAATACTTGTGATGTACGCGATGCGTACGACTCCAGTCGTAGATGCTGTATTGGAAAGCGAAGGTTTGCATTACTGCGAGAAGGAGACGCAGCTTGAAAGTAGCCTTGTAGGATCGATGTGCCCAGTATCGGTGACATCCAGCAGTGACGCCAAGGCCGGCAAAGGGAAACATAAACAAAACTGTAAACAGAAAATACATAATATAAACATGCAAACGTAAACTATATAAACAAGGTAAGGTGAATGGCTTAAAATGCATACGGTTAGCTATTTTCATTATCAACAAAATTTATAAATACATCTCTGAAAAAAAACTAAATCTAAAAACAGTAAATCCAATTCGTCGCGTTATTGGTTGTTCAGTTGGAAATGCATATGAACATGTAAAAAATACTTGTGCATATTATAATTATTCATAAAACCATTTTGAAATTTATGTCCTTTTTATTGTTGTTTTATTTGTTGAAATTCAAACGGATTCAAGGTCCGTCAATTTTCATTGCAAATTAATGTTTTTTCTTCGAGTTACATCATATTGAAATCTCTTAAAGTTATTACTATTCTTATTGTTGATTTTTTAAAGCTTCATTTTATTTGACAATAAAAAAATTCCCTAGTTGTGTAATTCAGCTTAAAAATATCATGAAAAAGCAGTGGCGCTTGGTGCAGCAGTAAATAACAAATATAAATCTACATTTCTCAATACTCGAGACAATTTGACGATGAAATTGGATAATTGTTTCGTGACAATTTCTATCGCCTTCTTTGAGGTCTGCTAATAGCGCTAATGAACCAATGACAAAAGTTAAGCTCATTAAGCGTTGTTCCGTTAAAATAACTAAAAGCTGCTTTAGTACATTTAACGAACTTTCAACAGTAATTGAGATCAATTTCCACGCTCTGTCATCGTCAATGTTACATTTGCATCAAGCACGCCGCCTATTTCCGAACCAATTACAACGATATTATTCCTAAACACGCAAATTTTTTTTCTGCGACAGTATCCCCGCCATTCATTTGCAATTTGCAAACATTTTGCACAATGTACAAATGTAGAACAAAATTCAAATAAAAGCCGTTTGATTTCATGTCCGTGAAGAAGATATTATTAGAGAAACTTATTGGTTCTTGGCACCAGTGGTTAAAGTCTCGACTATGATATACAGGGTGGGGGTTCGAATCCCTGTAATGCTTTTTTTTTATTTAAAGTTAAGGGAATAGGACAGAAACTGTCTTTACGTTCAAGAGTATTTAAGGGTAATTAGGAAACTCCACTGCCCTAGGACGGACTTGTTTGGCTTTGTAGCTTTCTAATAGGATAACTGAAAAATAGAGTATTTTTTGAAATGAACAGAAGGACGGAAAGTGGATTAAACAGATTATTAGGAATGTTGAACTTTGAATTTTGAAAATGAACACATGACACGAACAAAAAAAACATTAATGGAATGAAAAATCGACCTAGTACTTTTTCCGAATCATGATGTACTTGACTTCATTTCGCATTTGGAAATAGTATCTCACATTAATTAGAAAGATGTGATTCGTAAGCGTCAAAGAAGGAGATACGATCATAAGTGTCCCAATCCGTTGCGTTGCGTCCAACTAAGCAATTAGGAATAAAAAAAAAAAGTGTAATTAAAAGGAGGAAGAGCGGAAGTGACAATTTTAGCGTACTTGGTGCTTACAGATACAAACCAAGGAATAATACTGGGTTAATGACCAATATTGTCCCACATTTCAAACATAGCTTTAAGCAAAAGACAATGTCATTCTTTTGAAACTACCCTCAAACCATCAACAATTACTCATTTTCAAATCGTGAGAAACTATAGTAAGCTTAGTGTTTTAATTTCACTGTGAATTTTAGTTTTCATCTTTTTAAACGACATTTTAGAGAGTACAGAATCTATAAAAATTAATAGAAAATAATTCAAAGTTTATGTTCCACTATAATATTTTCTTTATAAAGTAAATGTTCGAGTAAATCAATTTGACTATTAGTGAAACTATGTATTATTGGTTTGCATACATTTTTTGATAATTTAATTTTAATATTTTGTACCAATCAATTGTAAACAAGACTTGAGTTTAAGGAGAAGGTGATTTACTGTCGATCGGTATCTTAACAAGCCTCTCTTAAGCGTCATACTCCGTTAATTTCACTTGGTTCACACCCTCACCGGTGAGAGACATAAAGACGCCTAATGAGCTTCAAATAGAAATTAATGAGAAATATTTTAACAGCGCCATTAGGAAGACAAGAAATAACGCCACCTCAACGCCAATTACTTTCTTTTGGCTACCATTTTCGTTTTCGTTTAAAAATAAATTAAAGTCAATTCGTTAATAATTTAACTATTTTAAAAATTAAATTATGATTAGGAAAAAAACAATCAAATTAAATTATTTTGAATTGCTTCTTCCCATGTACGAGTCTACCATAGTGCTTTTGTTTTTCAGGCTCAATTTATTTTACAGCGCGTCACCCATACACGTTAAATATTAGCACATTTATATATCATATAGTTTGTTTTAAGAAAACTGTAAACAATTTTTTCTTGCTTTTTTGAAAACTTACTTTCGGAAATCAGAAAAGAGTGAAATATCGCAGGAATACAATTCAAAACTAGCCAAACAAGCCATGCTAACACGAAGAAGCCGTTGAGTCTTCGTCTGTTCTTTTACTAACCCACGTTTCAATGTTTTTTTTTTCATTTTAAGTTTTGACGATTACGCTCCAAACCTCTTTGACTCACCAGAAATTGTAGATCAAAAATACAGAGAACCTCGGTTAAGGTAAACCTGTAGGAGAACGCTAAACCCGTTTAGATTATCCGGTGAATATGTAATGTGAAATCCCATTACTAGGCACGTACCTGCCCAAATATTAGTTTACCTTATGCATGAATTTCACTGTAAATTGAAACGTGACATACTAGATGCTTGGCATGGCTGGTTTGGCTAGTTTGAGAGATAGTGTTTAGCTTACTCCAATAGAATGTTTGCCGCATCACTTGTCCAGAGATGGCCAAGTAGAATCCATAGACGGCTGCTAAGTGCAGGGCGGCGCAGAGAACCACATTTGTCCAGTAAATCTCGAGAGGAAACGTTTGGTCAATGAGCGGCAGCGCAGGACTCGGGGTCACCGTGTCACTGACCTTGCGGCGGGTGACGTGCACTGTTTCCTGCTGGAGTTCGTTGACGGTGGTGACACTGCGTGTCATGGTGGTCCGAGGTAGGCCTATGTCCAGGTGGGAGTGACTGCAAACGCTGAGGACTTAAGAGTGAATGGGACAATGTGAGGCCCTTAAGACAGTGAATTGCGATTAAAGGACTCGTTCTCTGGGAAGCTCTTGATGCGAAAATTACCGTCGGTGTGAGAACAATTGGTAACAGTAAAGTGAGGGGAGCATGCGATGGGTCAATTAATTACATTGTTATTTCTGGAGCTAATTGCACTGTCAGTTTTGTTAAGTTGGAGTGAATTCGCGCAATTGGGAAATTAACGCCTCTTTTTGTGTCAGGGCTCTTAATTTCGACAATTAACGTTTTTTAGCAAAAAAAAATGAATAAGTGACGTGTTCTTGGCGTAAAAACGGAACCATAAAAATATTAATGGGCGGTTTAAGGCATTATAGGCAAAAAATTACCATTAAGAAAATAATACCACGATGTTAAAACCATTTCGAATTTCAATGTCATTCAAATGATGCCAAGAACAAGAAATTGCTTCATCTGCACATTTATTTACCATTTGCTTCATTTTTGTTACCAACCAAAAATATAATTCTTTAGAAATCAGCATTGAAAAACTTTTTAAAAAATACATAATAATTTAAAAAACGCGAAATTAATGTGTTTAAAAAAACGCGAAATTAATGTGTTTAAAAAAAACTTGCGAAAGTAAAATCACAAGTTGAAAACGGTGCATAAGCCGGAAAAATTGAGTGTAACTCCAGTTGTAAGATGTGTGTGGATGTGAACTTGAAGCATGATTACGCCATTTATTTTTATTTGCAATGCTTGTAACACCACGTACATCCTTCGAAACCTACTTCCATTTGACTTTTGGTACTTGCATGGGAATTTCCACACTCGGATGTCAAATTGCTCAAAAATTAAACCGAAGAAACGAAACATGATTCACAGCACTTATGAATCATAAAAAGATTAAAAAAAAAGTAATCGAGATATCATTAACAACGGGGTATCCCAAATACCATTAACAAGTTGGATATAAGTTAATTAAGGATACTCGCTACACATTACTTTGGAAGGCCTCGATAAGTTGGTATAAGTTTTTTTTCTTTTTGGCAAGCCAAACAAGCCGATGCTAAGATAGAGTGGCCTGAAGGGACACTCGCCCTTTCAACGTGAAGGCTTCTTCAATTTTCTGAGCCTGTATTTTCAATTTCAGTAGAATTGAAGTATACCAAAAATAAACCTCACGCACTCACGACAAGAGCATTTCCGCCTTTAATAATAAAGGTTTAAAAAAAAGTTTTCGCTCTTTTGTTCCATATTGATATTTGTTTCAAATGCTACAAAATATTAAAGCGTGTGATACAATGTTGCAAATAGTGCCGTTAAAATTCACATGCTCAGCATCTTTAGTAGACTTTACATTGTTCCGCCGAGCAATACGTCATTGAGACAGTCGGCCTCGTTAACTTAAAAATACATAAAAAAATCTCCTTTCATTCTTCCACGAGACTTTCTCCCTTCAAACCCCTTTTTCTGAAGACACTTGAGGCTGAGAAATTACTTTATTTCGAATTTCATTCAAATGGCTGTAGGATATGACTCATGTCTGGGATTCTGTTCCGGAACTAACAACTTCTCACAAGGAAAATATGGGAACACCATTTATTAATCTCAATTGATTGTAACTTAACCTTCAACAATTTTACACCTATATTTTACATTACAAAATGAAACGTTTAACTTTGATTAACTGCACAGGGACCAAAACACTGGTTAAAAAACCTAAAAAAATAAAAACAAAAACAAAAAAATTTCACTTCATGTTCACAAAATAGAACATGTTAAGAAATGATTTTTAGATTAAAATGACAACAGTCTGTTACGAGTTCGCGATTTAAAAATTAAGTTTTTTTTTGTTGAAAAAAAGACTTTTAATAATACTATTTCATGCTTCGATATAAATTAAAATGATAATACGACACATCGCTTGGAAAAAGCGAATAGATAAAACTGATCTAAATTTATAGCCAAAATCCGACTTCCTAAGGACAACATTAACACAAACTACAAGGGTCATGGAAGTTAATTAAATTTCATAATATTGCACGCTATTATAAACTCATGATCATACAACTCTAAACTTCACTAACAAATAGTTTTGGATTTCTCAAATACTTGATTGCTTAATTGAGATTTTACAAATTGGAACTATTTGTCTTCGAAAACATCTAGAAACACCAGAGCCTTTTCGACCTTTGTACTGTGTATGTTATAGCTAAACTATAAAAAATTTACGTCGTAATCCCGACGTAATTTCAATTACGTTTCCAGAATCCAGAAGTGTTTCACTGTGTTAATACTGTTCTCCTTTGGATGTCCACTCGAAAGCCCCTTGCTCAGCAGCGGTTTGGAGCGTTTGCCTAATGCGTCGAATGGTTCGCCGCAAGGACTCTGTCGGAATGAGATCGATAACGTCATCAGGGCACCCTTCCTTGGCAGCAGCAATTACTTCGGAAGTGGACAGAGTTGGATTGCTCTGAGCCACTTCCCGTATCTTCTCACGAAACAAAATGGCGTCGCAACTAATGAACAATTAAATTAAAAGGCTATTATCGTTCTAGTGCTTCAAGCCTGTAAGAATCCTTACTCAGCAGCGGTGGTGAGGCAGGCATGTTCTGCCGTTTCGACAATGCTGCCATTGCGCCGCTGCACCTTTCCTCCGCAAGTTCGGTCACGACACCGCCAGTACTCATTGGAATTTTTGGAGGCATAGCGCGTGTACAAATGGTCGCCATGTCTGAGAAAGATTGTTTTCCGAGGTGACTGATTCTTGCCTAAAACACATTTTAAAAAATCCTTATTACAACGAAGTATTATGAAGAACAGCGCAAGCTAAACTTAAAAAAACATTGTATATTGGATGGATGTTTTCAAATCTAATTTAAGTACCAACTAAAGTTTAAAACTTTTATTGCAGTTTTAATTACAAGATTAATTATTTTGATCCTTGAATCAAGATTCAAGTGGTAGGATTGCAAAAAGGAGTAAGTTTTTTTTAGTTAGTTCTCGAACTGCACTAGCCGCCATATCATTATCCAAATGGCGTACCTGCTGATGCCTCCGCGTTTTCTATTGGTGGAGGCAGGAGTAGTTCCACGATAATTTTATGCTTTTGCTTGAGGTGTCGTCGCAGTAGACCTAGACTAGGGCTCTTAAGTTTGTAAATCTGCTGAAATCCACGCTCGTCACAGTGCTTGCACAGTGCGGCGGTGCCCTTCTCTTCACGCAAAAAGTGAATCCAGACGGGATCTTTACTGGACTCTTCTGGAGTTGACTCCCCTTCGGCACTGTAGTAATTGACAAAGACACGCTTCTCCATTCCACTCGTAGCCAATACATCTAAGTATTAAGTTCAACATGTTTTAAAGTATCCTTTAAAATGATTTGAAAACACTGCTAATCAATTATCTGTACTTGAACTTAAGTTAAACGATTAAAATTACCATGTTCTCCTCCATCATCCGATTCTAAACCAGAATTTGCTTCAGCCTCCGTATCAGACTCCTCCTCACTTGTCGTGCTTGCCGCTTCTTCCTCCCAGTCTAAGTTCGCTTCAGCCACGATACTCTCTGCCCGTTCTGTTTTCAATCCACCCAAACAGCTCTCACCTAAAACAGAAGATAAACTTCAGTGATATTGATTTTAAGAAGACTTTACCAACATTTGGAACTGAAAAGCTTAGCCAATCAAAGTGAAGTTGATGAGTGGAACAATTATTTATAATTAAACGTTACATTCCAGTTCTCTCTTAGTCTTAACAGAATTTTAGTAAGCTTACTTCTAATTCGTTTCGCCTTGAGTCGTGTTCGATTAGTAGTGGATCTACGTTTTTCGCCAAAAGTACATTGACGGATATCGTCGACACCATGACTCTTCTCTGTACCTAAATGATTGGAAAGTCCAGTACTGTCAGTCATACACTTCCAATTAGTCATGACCGTTTCGTATAGCGCTTGCTCCTCTTCAATTAGCTTCTTGTGAACGACGAATTGCTCTACAAATCAAGGGAAGCAAGGTAATTAGCATTAGCACATCCTACGATGATTGTCTATCCTTTGTCGATAAGGACACTTGTCTTCAGATTACACATTCAATTAAACGTTCAATTATTAACGGTACGTTAACTCATTAGATAAATAACACACCGTTTCTAGTGGTGAGAATGCGTTCCATTATTGAGAGCTTCCGATCCATTTCATACCGTAGAAACTCCAGGCTCTTCTCCAGCACCTGAACCTTAGATTCCAGACTTTCTTCAGCCATAACTGCAAAGAAACGATTGGACTACAGATAGACTATACAGTACATCGAGCGATGTTGTATGTATGTAACACGATACTATATACACGATCCGTGTAAGTAGTAAGTAAACATTACATAACACATGAAATCACACGAATCACATAAGACGATTGTACGTGGTACGTCAATACGTCCGTCCATCACTCTAGTGCACCCTTACTTACTAGTATTTAAGTATCAATCAATCGTAATTCGTAAATAATTGTTTTTGTTGTGGATTTCATATTAATTAGTATTCACGATTACTTACCGTTTTCTCTTCTAAAGGAACAAAAGTAAACGCTTAAGTTAAAAGTCAACTAAACAAATTCGTGGTTGAATACTTATGTTTTTCTGTTATTAAAATGTGTTATTGTTTATTTTTATAACGATGTTTACTCTTTTAAATTGGAATGAAGAGCCAGATGTCGTGCTGGTCAAATAAACAGCACTTCCCTATTCCACTGACATCGGTTTCTCTACTGGCTAATTTGAAATCCAACTGAATCCGTTTCCTAATGAAGCAGATAATTAGTATTACTATCGGCTAAAAAATCTGTCAATCTATTATTGTTCTATACCTGGAAACATTTTTACAATAATAGCGCATAATGCATTGGAGTTTCCGACCAAGGGTCGTGAAATTATCGAAATTAAGATTGAATTGTGGGTTTGAAACGCACGAACGCTGGTTGACGATAAGGTCAAGAAACCAGCGTATGCCCGTTCGCTAAAGGAGCTTTTAATTTAATTTTGAATTTGACGACTTCCCTCCCAACCCCCTTTCACTCGCCAGCAAGTGCATTGTATTCGCCTAAATTAAAATTAAAAATTAAATTTAAACGTCAACTAGAATATGGGTATACGGTAACTACCAGAATAAGAGAATACAAAATGTCCTATACCTTTGTTTTTTGTTAACTTCTTCAATGTATTCTGACAAAATCATTTCAAATTTTGGAATTGATTTTGAAAATGGAAATTGGGAATTAACAATATGCTGCTGAGCTGCAACGTTTTAAGCAGCGAGCATTCTGACAAATTATTTCACAAATCATCGAAGCCACATTTTGCCTCTGGAAATTTTTTTGATTAGAGTTGAGTGAGATAATGAGAACATTATTTTTAATTTTTAAAAATAGTTTGCAGTCTACGATTCATTTCTTTCCTATTCAGTGAAATAGTGTGACTGTAAATTATTACAGAGGGAACGAAAGGGCAACATAAACACAATTTCAGAAAAACTTAATATAGCAAGTTTTAAAACTAATAATTACTAATTGATAAGCTTTAATTATTTTAATTTAACTGACTTTAACAAGCTAATTAATGCTATGACGTGCTTCTTCATCATGAGGTGAGGATTAAGTTTTAACTCTAAGAGCGAAAGTGCATCCTTTACCAAAACGAAATCAATTACTAATTGAACCGAGGAATGAACTACAAGTCAAAGTTAATCCGCTAGTCCAATTCTCATTCCAACAGGTCGCTGAATTCTTCTGGATAGTTAGCAGCGATTGGGTTTACGCCGACGCTGTATTTTGATGGACGGTTAGAAATTGAGTTTACGCTGCTGGAGCTGAATTTTTATAAACACTTGGAGATCGGTGCTGAATTGTGATGTACAGTTATTAGCAACGATTGTTTACGTTGACGCGGGATGGCTTCCGGTTGTATCATCTGTGCTGCAGAAGGAACTGGAAGTGAGGGACTCCAGTACGTCCAGGAAAGTGAGCTCATCTTCTTTCTCCAGCTGCTCAAAAACGATCTTGGCTCCAAAGCAAGTGATATCATCCACATATTCACCGCCCTCACGCCCGATTTCTATGCCTTCTGCTCACTCTGCCATGCCAAGGTAATTGGCCTGTTTTACTAATTAAGTTAAGGAAGTAAAGTCAAATTCAATTGTTTTGAAAGTCATTATTTAATGATAAGGTAAATTAAGTAAAAGTAATCATAACTTTGATGTTTCACAATACTGATCTTTCAGGTGTTGGAGACGAAAGCGACTTACGAGAGCCTTCGACAAGGTCAAGGAACCCTTACGAGAAAGATTCTCTCTGCATATCGCTTATATCCTACCGACACGCTGGATGCGCTCTCAGTATCAAATCAATTGAGAAGCGCTTTAGTGGAGCGTAAGTTTTATTCTTCTTGATTACTTAACTTACAAACTAATCAACTTTTTAAACATTTCAATTTTTATGATGATCACCAGATCTTATTGGTGGATGCAATGAGGAGATTCCTGCGTCGTGGATACCAGTACTAGAAAAAGTGGAACAGATAGAGTTGCTGGAAAAGGACGTTTCTTGTCGGGAAGAAGAAATAAGCGATCAAGAGCGCTTCGCCGTAGCTAGCTCTGAAGCGCACGCCCTTCCTCAATGCAGCGTCAATGTTGGTCCACCCATCGTTCCTTACAACTGCTCTCATTGCAACAAAAAGTTCTGGGGAAAATCCGCTCTTGTAATTCATGTGAAAACGCACGGAATTGCTCGGCAAAAAAGAAGATCTCGAACAGTACGACAAAGAGCAGGACAAGGAAGTCGAAGACGAACACGGAATTCCAAGGGTCATCTCGTAGCACCACCACACATTGATGCTGGATTTGACGATGCTGATTTTGGGGCTGATGTTGACGCTGACGCTGATTCTGATCTTGAGGCTGATGTTGACACTGATGCTGCTGAAAAGCTTCCAAAGCTTGATTTGCAAGCCGTTGTGAAGAAAATGTATTCACTCGCATATCCAGCCAGCTATCGGAACCGTGTTGGTACTTCCGAAGCGTCAGCGGGTGGAGATGTCGTTAAAGAAGGTAATTGATTAGAGACCTAATCTAATTATTGATAAATGATAACCTAACATAAACCCAACATTATTGATTACTTAAGCATAATAGCTAATTTTTTAAAATAATATTTCAATTTACAAATAATAAGTAGAATTTATATTTTACGATATATTTGCAGGGCAGACGGAAGAGGAAGAAAACGTTTTGAAAACACTGGAATTTTGGAATTTCCCGAGTTGCTGTCCATTTGATCACTGTTGGGCCGACAAATGGAAAAAATACGACAGTTTGGTTCTTCTCAAAGAGCACGTCCTGGAGCATTTTCAAATCAAACGGTTTGGCAGCGTCGCTGATCGTATCGAACCCAGAGATATTGACCTCCGAGCCGAGTTCCTAGCAGCCAATCAAATGAGCTTTCCAGCCCAATGCCCAAAAACGTTTTGCCAGTCAGAAGAACTGTACAAAACGGAAGAGGACTTCAGGCTTCATTTGCGTCACGATCATTTCCAGAAGCGCACTGTTCCACGGGAGTTTACCGAGAATGAAGATGACATAAAGGCACTGAAAGTGCACTTTCGTCATGCTGAGGAGTTAGGCTTTCCTGCCAAATGCTTTCTAGAAAAATGTGCTTCCTCCAGTAAAACTTTCGAAAATACTGTCAGTCTCAGAAGGCATATTTGGCTTGGCCACTATGGACATGTGGACTTGGACAGGAGTGTCTGGGAGTGCAACTGGAAGTTGGCGGAGGAGGAGGAGAGGGTACTGGAGGGCGTTGACAAGTTGGAAATTCCAGCGAAGTGCCTTCTGGAGGAGTGTGAGTGCCTCAAGAAATATTATTCACACGACGTTCTCCGTGCGCATGTTCAGACATACTTTAAATCCAAAATGGTGAGTTTTCCTCTCGTCGCTCCAACTCCTGTTGTAAGGGACCCAGGCTCCACCCGCCTTTCTCCGCCCCGCCAATCGGTGGAGGATCAAACACAACTTGAGGATCAATCAGAAACAGGTAAATTTCGAGGAGGAGCTAATATGATTTTTAGCTAAATATTTGATAAGTTCTGAACTAATTATGTTGTCTGAATCAATTAAGTTGTTCTGAATTAAGGGTTTCAACACAAATGCGATATCTGTGGCCGAGAATTCCGTTTCCGCAAATCACGTGATCGTCATCGAAAAGTAATGCACGGAGCACGAGCACGTGACCGTCAGTTTCAGTGCGAGGACTGTGGCAAAACGTTTTGTAGAAAGGGGGGTTATAGTGAGCATCGAATGACGCACCACTCCGAAGCACCTCCCAGTTTCCTTTGCTCATTTTGTGCAAAAATCTTCAAAACAAAGCAACAGCTCAAACAGCACTCAATCATATGGCACAATCAGGAGAATAATGTAAGATTCAAATGTCTTTTTCAGCTTAGAGTCCTCCGTTTTACCTGAAGACCTCCTCCTCACATCCTCCGATTCAGTTGAAGTCCTCCTCACATCCTCCGATTCAGTTGAAGTCCTCCTCACGCCCTCCTTTTCAGCTGATCTCATCCTCCTCACGCCCTCTTTTCCAGCTCTTGACCACTTCACGTCGTACGACAAGTAATAGATAAACTACGTCTTTCATCAATTCTAGAGAGAGCGTAAATTTCGCTGCACCAATTGCCCTAAATTATTTTTTAAACGGTGTCAGTTGGAGGACCATGAGAGACGTGTACACTGGCGGAAACTTGGACTTGATGCAACGAAATGTGACGTCTGTGATAAAAAGTTTGCGTAAGTTCAATAATGTTAATTCAGATAAAGCAATTATATTCGAACTGATGTTCTTTGTCATACATCCATTTCCTCACCTGCAAATTTACAATTTTTTTTAAAATTTAAACAACACATTCTGTTTTGCTGAATATGTATCTCCTAGTAGAAGGCTACTAATATGAATAATTTTATGATCGAATTCTAAACAAAATAATTTGTAATTGTAAATTCTCTTTCTTTCAGGAGTTCTCTGTCGCTGGAAAATCACAAAAGAAGTCATAGCGATGTGGCTCAAATTGAATGTGCTGAATGTCCCGTGCGAACGAGGAGGAAGTATGAGATGGATCTGCACGTGGCTGCTGTGCACGGGGAGGAGAGGCCCTTCGCGTGTGACACTTGTGGAAAGACCTTCAAAGTCTGGCCACGTCTCAAGCAGCATCAACACACCCACATTCGCCTCCATCGCTGTCCCACTTGTGCCAAGACGTATCCCACGCCTGCCAAACTCCGTCAGCACCATAAGAAGGTTCATGGTACCAGACTAGAGACGGAAAGATAATACGTAAAGTCATGCTGATACAGTACCTGCAACCTCCCCAACTAGCAGGTATTGATTTTGTTATAGTATTGTAGGAAGAATTTTTTAGAATTATTGTCTACACACCATGTAGACTACATCACATACCCCAATGCTATTTTATCATTGTTTTGCCATTTTTTTTATCTTTACTTATTATATTGTATCATTTATTTTATCAATTTTGAACTAAACTAAAAAAGTAACACTTATTCGTCATTTTTTTTTTGATATCATGTTCTTATCATGACATAAATATTGTTCCTTTTCTTTGTTGGCCATTATGTTCTTAACATTAACATAAAAGTTGTGAATACGAGACGCATTTTGCGAGAACTAAATGGGCACGACAAACAAATGTGCTAAAGCTGCACATGCCATTTCTTTCTAAACTAGCCAAAACCTGGAAGAACATTTTTCGTACTCGTGTAGGAAGAATTGTTTGTGTTTGAAGTGCTGTTGGGTTTTGGAATGCCATTGGGTTTATGGAATGAGCTGTTTTAGAATTGTAGTTTTGAAGTGCAATTGCGAAACACGGATGGACGGATGGATGGACACGGAGTAATAATAGAAGAGAATTACTATTGAGAGCAGCTGTGCCAATCAACGTGAGAACGTGACACTTGATAGTGATTTCAATGATCAGAAAATGTAGATTTGACTTTTGAACCACCTAGGTTCTAAGGTAGTATAGAACCCAGTCCCAAGGACGGGAGAACAAAAAGAATCTGTAATAATTGTTATTTGTGGAGGAAGATCTGTTATGAGATGGTTCCTCCTTGACGGCTGAATTACTACTGAATTAAAATTTGAGTTGCGCATGCGTATTTCCGTGCCCGTTCACCCCCTCATAGCTTCTAGAATAAAAATGTCTCTGTACGTACAAAAGCAAAGACTCAAAATTCCTCCCATTACCCGCTCTTTTTTTATTTCAGCTGCATGTGCTATTTTTGTACCGGAACACAAATGTCTTATTGTTAAAATGCCAAACATGCTTGTCCTAGGATGGACAGGAATGGGCTAGTGCTAGTGTTCAAAAGGTTGCTATCGCATTGAAAGCAAAGTAATAACTAACGGAAGTTATTCAGATGTAATTTTAAAGCTGCGAAGAACAGTCTTTGAACCTAGCTCAAGACGGAAGGTTTAATCCAATTTGGAATGTGCCGACTTTACACGTGTTAGAATTTTAATTTTCAATTTTTAATTTTCACATTAAGAAAGGAAGAAGTCCTTGACCTAAGGCATTCGTAATTATAAAAATGTAGTTAAGTTAATTTTTAACAGCTAGCTTTAAGTTTAACATATTCATTGGTAAAGGACCTTACCGGAATTGGGCTTTTTTCACCTTTTTTCTTCGATTTTCGGCCCCAACGTTTTATTCGCTTATATTATGATTGTGGTGACCCTGAACTCTTAATAAATATCAATTGGGTAGGGAACTTTCCTGGGGGGCTAGAATGATTTTTTGAAGTTTTTTGAAAAAAAAAAATCGGTTTTTTAAGTTTTTTTCAAAAATTAATTGGCGTTGGGACTTTATAAAATGCGTGTATAGTGGGGGCAAGTGTTACCTACAATTTAAGTGTAACTACAGCTCAGTCACTTTAAAAATAAATTAGTTATGAAATTTTGAAGT
>VYYI01002390.1:0-15086 GCA_021029175.1 Bilobella aurantiaca | reverse complement strand
GGGCACTATTTCTTCGGACGACTTTTACCCTGGGGCACTAATAGAGGCATGGGGTATTATTAGAGGTGGGGCACTATTTTTTCCTACTGTAATTTACAAGTTTTACTACATCAAATTTGATACAATATTAATTACAGATTTAACAAAAAACTAGAAAATTACTATTCCATTTCGTCTGCGCTTTCATTAAATTCATTAGTGTTTTCGATAGAGCCTAAAAACAGAAATCATACGAAACTCAATAGACTTGTCTGATTCATAGCAAATATATTTACGCCAGAAATTTGTGTTCTTGGACTGTCTTGCTAATAAATGTGACACAATTTTAGAGTAAAGCTGCTCAGGCTCCGTTCTGCGCAACTCTAGTCCTTTGACCATTTTTATGTAGTACAGTGTGACCTTGTAAGATATTAGCACAATATAATTTGCCAATTTTTGATTCATTTTGCTTCCAAGCCGGAATTGACTTCCGGTCTATACTGAACAGTTTTATAGTAGAAGAAATAGAGTTTAACTTTGCATGGCAGACTACGTCTAACTAAAATTTAAGGTCAAATGACCTCTTTTTTGTGAAGCTCATGTTAGAAAAGTAAACAATAAGTAAAAAAAATAATAACGTAAAAGAGCTTTTTAATTATCCAATTAACTTTAATTGGATTTACACAACTTCAGGTAAATTTCAATTAAAGTTGAATTTTTTCAATTGGCGCGCATTCTAGCGCATGGCATAAGGTATCCTCTATTATTGCCCCATGGGGTACTATTAGAGGTGGGGCATAATTTTTCATTCCGCCGAGGAGACTGGGGCACTATTAGAGACCCGGGGTATTAATAGGGGCTGGGGTACTAATAGAGGATTTACGGTATCTACAAAACAAGTTTTATAAATTTACTTTTAAAATCATATCCACGCACTTCCGTAACCATATAAAAAATCGGTTTCTTTTCTCTCGGCTTTCACCATCTTTTACGCTTGACGGATCCGCGGTGGCACATTCCTGGCGGAGCATTCTTCAATTTTCCATTATGAGTCCCATCTCGCCCTTGGTGACTCATCTGCTCAAGTGCAGTGTTTACCAACGTATTTTTTCGTGGGTCTGTAGCCCGTCTTTTGTAAAAACTATTTTTTTTCTTGCCTTTCTGATATTATGATCTAATACGCCTTTTGTCAAGATCAAGACCCAGGGAGCAGATGAGGAATTTCTCGCATTTCTGAACCCAACACCGACCAAAATTCATAAAGCGAGGAATCGCTGAAGTCGATGGCAGCGATGAGACCTGCCCAAAATGAAAAGGCAGTCAAGCTGCAACTCATCGCAAGGTCCATCAACACTTCTGTTCGGTCAGGCTACTGTAAAATAAAAATAATAACCGCAAAACACTTCCTTTCTTCAAGTCAACTCAAAACGAAAACGATAGAACTCGCCTCTAACCTACAGCGCAAAATGGTGCTGATGAGCAAAAAACCACAAATGCTGCTCACTGTTCGTTTTTAGCTAATTTTGATACTTACAGATTTGGAGCAGTAGAAGCTCAATGCTATATCAATTTCGAGCAAAATGTTTTTTTAGTGATGCTGTGTATAGTTTCATATCGTTTTATCCTACCAACAACACTATTGTCGATCTGAATACTATACTGATACAGAAACGCTGATTTTGCATCCAGCCAAGTTTTTATCCCAAACAATTATTTCTATCCAAATTCAGCGAATCTGAATAGCCAAACTACTTTTGTCGCTTGGGTGAATTTCGTGAAAAGATTCCAGGAGAGCAGTTCCAGGAAAGCTCTTCAATGTCAAATTTTGTTATTTTTTGGATCATTATCAACGAACCTTGTTACTCGCCCCTTGAAATGGAGCAGCTCTCCAGAACGTTCCAGCAGAGGATGAAACCAAATTGAAAAGGACGCGGACGATACGAAAAAAAAAAACGAAAATGTACAAATTTCTGCCAACCTCCGCCCATTTTTCCATAATGGAAGCAAAATAGACATTAAAATATTTTATTACTTCGTAAGGCAGCTCTCGGAGTCCTAAAATTGCATCCTCGGCATTTTTAAATGTTCATAATTAACTGCCGCTGGTTCTTGAGGCAAAAGAATTCTGTACTTTTAAATGCTTATGTTTGTTTTAGAGGCCAATTCGAGCGGGAGAGGCAGGCGCAGTGGGAGAAAGCTAGCGTGGTGAAAGCACACGGAAAAGGGCAGTTTGGGGGCTAGGGATTTTACCCTAAACATTTTGTTGCCGTGCTTTCCCCGCTACATTGCCCTGGGTTGGAGCATTGTCACGGTACTAAAATAAGGAAAGCAGCTTTTACAACCCTCCACTGGAGAAGTCCTCCTGGAGAATTGCTGCTGCTGGAGAAAGTCCTCGCCTCCTTTTAAACTTCATTTTATTCATTCATTCCTCTCCGTAGGCTCCACTTGCCCAGAAAAACTTCTCCCCGGTCCAAACCCTTACGTTTTCTAAAACTCGAATTTCTAAAACTAAAGATTTTCAAAAAGTTCTTTAAAATTGTTGGGGAAGACCAGAAACCCCTGCAGAGACATAACTCATTAATTCCTTTCTCCTCCACTGATCCAGCTCGCATTCCTTCACTTTCTTTGTTGTTCAGACACAAAAACTTTCTTTCCCAAATTTAAAAACAATAACAACTTTCTCTCTCTCTTCCGGGTTTCGTGTCCAAAATTATTGTTTCATTAATTCCTGAGCAACTCCTAGTCCAACCAGAATTGAAAAAGCGAAACTCGAAACCCATTCTCTAAAACTTTAACCATGTAGAAAAGTAGAGCAGAGAAATGCAAGCGTAAGCGGTTATCTCCAATTTCAAAAATTCAAAATGCCGAGTTTCAACAAGCTTCACAATTGGCCGATTCGTCAAATTTTCACCGCTTTTCAAATCCTCGGAATCTTCACCTTGCCTTCATGGGGCGATGTTATCCGTAAGTTTTTTTTAAACGTTTCTTCCTTAAAACTATTTGCCTAAAAATTTAGTAGTCTACAAATTGCAAAACAGTAGTCTGCAAATATTGCGAAAAATTCTTTAAAAAAAAGAAAAAAAAAGAACGCTTATTATTTACTGTATGTGCTTCTTTTCGCTTGGTAAAATAGGTAGGGAAAAGGTTAAGGAATTACATACAGGGCACAGCAACATTGCATTGTGACGCTGCTCAAGCCTAAATTTGAATAGTGCAGGTAATGCGTAAGTTTTTGGAAGGATCGAAAGTCTATTTTCCAAAATCGAAGGCAAAAAATCGAATTTCAAATTAATTTGAGTCGTTTTTTCTTAATAGTAGTTTTTACACTCCTTCAAACGCGTAACCGCCTTCCTCACGTTTTCGCCAAAGGCTTTTTTGAAACTTTTAATCAGCATTGGTGGAAAGGGAAGGGTTGTAATTACGCAACTAGTTTTATTTTCCCTCCTAAATTATTCGCCATTAAAACTTTTTAGGTTCATCTCTGTATAAATTAAGGGGCAAAGGGTCGGGCCGAACTTGCTAATACGTGGTTCGTGCAAAGTGAGATAAGGAACATCCTTATACAAACTACTTGTTGGTACTACATTTCTTCACAGAACGGTATTAAGTGCATAAACTTAAAAACTGCTAGGCTCAACACTTTCACCCAAAAACTTTCTCCAAGGGTCCTTTCTCCAAATCCAAAACACGCCTCGAGTCTTTTACTCCCGGCAATTAAGGGAACTTATCTCGAGGAAAACGATGCCCTAATTGACCCTTTTCCAAGGGCCCCCTCTCAAATTAATATTCCATTTATTTATGTCACTGTCACCCTGAAATTTGCGTTTGCAGTGGAGAAACGCACCTCCATTTCTCCACTTTCCTCTCTTCCTCCTCTCACCAACTTTCTCCAATTCTTTGGCCGATTTTTAGCACGACAATTGTCTGGGAAGCGGAAGTTATTAACAAATATTCTTGACAGTTGGAAAGAGAGCATCTGTCTCCTTGTGTTATTTCCTAGAAAAAAAAATTGTTGTAAGAAATAAGGCTACAACAACAAGGAGAAGAGAGCCAAAACAGAAATCAGTTCCTGGGAGACTCCCAGTTGGTCTTTCTTCCCTTTGGACTTTCTCTTTTCCTTTTTGAGAGTCTTCTCCAGGATTTTCCAGGGAAGCTTCCTTCCAGGAACTTCATCCCTCTGGCCATTCTCCTTTCATTGAAACCCCACCACTCAAAATATACTTAGGAAATGAACATAGTAAGAATTTAATTTTTCTGTTCTTCTGGGACTCCTACCTGTCTATTTAAAAGCAACTCCTTCCGTCCTACCAATCTCCCTCAAGCTCAATTCCTCAAAAAGCCTTTTTCCGTGGAACTGACATTTCCCTAAATTGACTTTCAATCAAATTTTGATCAGGCCTATTACTCTTTTCCAGAGTGGTGCTTTTCGAATTCCTTAAAACGAAACGACATGAGTGTTCAAGCGAGCATTGAGGATTGAAAAGAAGTGTTACAAAATCTTGAAATAATTTAGCAATCTGGCAAATAAATAGGCGTCTCGTGGTTCTGAGTTTACAAAAAACCAAAGAAACTGTAACTGAAACTGTTTTACTGCTCTTTTTCATCTGAGTTTTGACTACTCAACATAGTATCAGGCAGCAGACCAGGATGCAAAAAGAAAATGAAGAGTAGAATTTCCGTTTTTTGAAATTTCGAAAGATTCGCAAGGAAGATCACTGTACCTGAAGTGGAGGCAATTAGACCGAGGGAGGAAAACACCCTTGAAACAATTTCTGGAGTGGAAGTGGATCATTTGTGTAACTAGGAAATCGTTTTTATTTCACACCTCTGCCACGGCTAATAGGACGCTAGGGAGAGGCAGGTCTTTACAAAGTGCATCCAACCGTGTTGAAATCATCCAGTTAGTGATGGATACAGGCCAGGGCCTTAACAAAACACACCTTGGCTGCTCCCTTGAAACAGGAAAATGGGGGGCCCTTGCCCTCGAGTCGAGACTTTAAAGTGCGTAGGAAGATTCGTCATTCTGCTCAGTCGCCTGTTAATGATTTCTTTATTTCGCTACATCAAGCCCCTTGGGCCTAATAAATTAAGATACCTTTAAAGACAGCCTAAACCAAAACCAAAAGAACGTGCTTTTTCACGTTCTTGAGTCCCGAGAAGAATTGAGTTATAATTTTACGTCATTTAGCAAAAGATACTTGAATACGTAAAATAAGAAGAATGACAGGATTTTTCAGGCCGGGCGTAATACGATTTGTAGCAAATAATACAACGCGATTTTAAATGGTGAGTAATGCGTAATTAAATCTTGAGATGATTTATGTGCACAAAATAAAAGTTAGTGCGTGCGTGAACTGTTCATCGCCGGACGGTAAAAAAATGAGCTAAATGACCATAACCGGCATCGTAAAGTATAAAAAAAAATCAATTGCAAATGGTCCTTAAATTTTTATCAAAGTTGTTGACCTTTAAGATAGCTCAAACGTTATGTGGACGTTAATTACTTGAACTTGACACGCGATGAGTGGTAAATAATCCAGTCCAATGTCAATGAAAGCACGTTTTCCATTATAGGGTAAACAATTACTTTCACCTCTCAGGTGAAAACTGTTTGTTTTAGCTAGAAAAAAAAATTGTTTTACTGTTACACCGTGCACTTAAACATAAATTGAAACATTTTTAATAGGAAAAAGAGAAAGGTATTTTGAAGAGACACAATTGAACTTGCCCTCCTTTTGACAGGGACTTAAGGTTTGGCCCTGAGCCCCTTATTTTGTAACCCTTTCACTTCGATATACCCTCCCAACATCTGCCACCGAGATCCAATGACTTTAATTTAACTATAACAAGGTTAACGGCTATACTTGCCTATACAAGAGTCACTGTCTTGTTGCCTGGAAGATTTGAAAAAAAAATGCAGGAAAGGTAAGATTAATTGATTTTCTCCCTCAACCTTTCCCACCATCCCTTTCCCTTCGTCTAATCAAAATATCCTGAGAAAAAAGGTTATTGAATCTGTTTTCTTTTCCCGAAAGCTCGACGTAAAGTTCAAAGTCAATCTTACCGTATTTCTGACATTTTGACTAGGCCTGGAAAACTACCTCCTGGCAATACTAGCCCGTCTGCATAATTTTATTATTGATTTATTTACCACTTTCTAATTGGTAAGCACCTTCAAAACAAGCACGCACTTCCTTGTGCATTTTTTCTTAATCTTGTTTATTCTAAAACTATCATTACCTTCTTACTGCTGGAAATTTTCGACAGTGAATCTCGTTTATTCTAAACTATCATGTCTTCTTACTGATGGAAATTTCGGATGTTTTCCGTTTGAACGTTGCCGCATCCTAGAGAGAAATCTAATAATAATACTTTGCATTATTAGCCGTCTCAGAATCACGTTTTACCAATATTAGTAAATTGGAGCAGAAGATTTCTTGAAATTTGATCTCACTGGCTCATTATTTGAATACAATTAGAAACCTTATACTCATTAAAGCACTCGAAAATCGCTAAATTTAGACTGTCCAATTTTCATTTACTAAATTTTCTCCACGAAAATGTTATTAAACTATGCTTAAGCTTAACGCTGAGCATCTTATTCCAAGCGTTTTTAGAACAAGGCCATTTTGAAAATGAGAAGGTGAAAGGCACAATTATTGTCGGAGAAAAGGGAAAGTCGAAATTAGTGAGTCATTACCTTACTCAAGCATTGCCTTTGGGAGAGTCGTGCGCCACGGCCGTGTGTGACTCTCAAAATCTAACCTAGACTTTCACATTGAATTCAGGACTTTCTCCTGTCTCCAAATCCCATTTGCATATACAGAGACTTATTTAAAACCCAAGACGCATCTCCCCAGTCTTATTATTTCCTCCAATTCCTCCCTTAACCGCACCAAAAGTTGTCTACTTGGGCATTCAGCCGCCCTCCATTCATTAGGCCTGTCTAACAGCCTCTTAAAAATTACTACACTCATCACCACCACTCAAATCTTTATCTTCATCTGCCCAATTCTGAATTCAACTCACTCTCATTATAAGGCCTCATTTGCAAAAGACAAACACTACACAGAGTCTGGACGCGTCCATTTCTCCTGCCCAGCTACGTCACTTTCTCCCAATTTAAATTTCTTCCAGGTTTTGGTCCACATCCGGCCTCAAAGAATCAGGCTTATTACAATTTCAGCGTTGGGCATTATAATACGACTTTTCTATTGGCCATTTCCGGCGGAGAAAGTAGAAGAAAGTTGAAAACCTTGTTAGCCTCATCCCTAGTAACCGAAGCCTTTTTTTCCCTACCTTTGCCTCTCCCGCTCGAAATTTTAACAATCAGGTTGAGATCCGTGCGTCTTGGGGTGATGTTTCTAGTGTCTTAGGTTGAGATTGCTTAATAAAACCGTGACTTTATAGGTGCCTATCACGCAGTCAGTGAAGGGAAAGTGGAGAAAGTTTGCGGAAGAAGTGAAAGTGGGAATTTCTATACCTGGCAAATAGCCTTGTCTCCGCGAACTCTGAACTGCCTTTTGAAGCTCGGGCTTTATTAGGTTTCGACTTGGTGACCTCATCTCCTTCGGCCAAATCCTGTTGACGAAGACAAGGGCACAGCCGAGGAAACAGGCCTTCGTTCAGATTAGGAATTGTGTAGTCAGACAAATTCATTCCAGGCCCTCAACCCACCACGAATAAGGGTCTGGAGAGGGCCCTATTTTCCAGGAACCCTTGCCAAAACCCAAAAGCCCCTTGTCATCCGCCCTGTAAAAAAGACAGAGGAAGGAGCGTTGTGTTTATGAATACTTTAACAAGATTGTTCTTCATCCGTCGGATTACAATTTTTATGCCCATCTCATTTCGAGGTTTTCTCATGTTGACACTTCATCTCCAGCTCGTTCTGGAGAGCAGCTCTTTTTTTCTTCTTCTAGAAAATGAAAATCGCAGAAGTGGCCCATCTATTCCCGGGGCCCTTTCCTTCATAATTAGAATGCGTGTTGGGCGGAAGATTTGAAGGCACTTTAAGGGCTAATCAGGAGGCTTGGCACAGTGCATTACGGAATTAACCGCCTCAATGGGCCCTTTAGGGAAAGCTAAGAGAAGGAAAGTGATTCTCTAATGTGTCACTTATGAGCTATCATGCTCGGGCTAATGGCCTACATAAAAACGTTTTACCCCCTGTGACTACTGACACACCAAAGCTGCTACTGGGTGCTTTCTAAACGAGCTAAAATTGAAAAACGCTTATCCCTATAGGAAATTCTAGCTAATCTGCCTAATCAAACAATAGCATATTTCATGAAAAAAATATATATATAAAAAAATTAGAGAATTGCATCGATTCGTGAAGTGTCCCCTCTTTCGTGACTAATACCAGAAAACGAAGCTACTGGTTTGAAAACTTTAGTTTCGAATTTAAATCCTAAGAATAAAAAAATAAAAACTCTTACAGATGCAAATTAAAATTGGTTGAAAATACTTTTAGAAACAAAATAAACAAGCGTTTTGGAGGTTCCAATCTTCAGTTTTCTTGTAAATTATTCAATCACTTTATGGTGCTGAAATTGATGTTTTGCAATGAGACTATTTATCCGAAGAATTGCGTTATTGTTACCAAAATGTTAGAGAATTCTCGAATGGTAAAGGTAATTGATAAAAAAAAAGACTTGCCGTCCAAGAGGGCAGAGCCCTGCTCCGCCATAAAATCTAAGCCATCATTTATGAATCTAAGTAATAAAAGTAATAATAGGCGCATATTCATTTGCCTTTTCCCTTTTATGACATGTGCTCCATTTAGTAGTATAATTTACTTCCAATTTACCTCTCGTAGTCATAAACTTTTTGTGAAACACGTGAGAGCCTAGAAACCCAATAAGTTTATGACAGGTGCAATCAAATCCTTAGTAAATTCTATATATAAACTTCTGCCTCTCCCTCTCCGAGGCCACCTAAGTCCTCCAGTGCAATCGTTTTGATTTCTGGATGCAAGTACACCACTCCACGACAGTATCCCTCACGTCAGCCGAACATTAGAACTGCCCTCAGCATGCAATTTCTCCTTTTCATAGGGCCCAGCTAGGGCTTCCTCTGGTTGACTTCCAGGTAGAGCCAAGTCCCCTCACCCTGCTATTACCGTCCTGCCTAATAATATGTGTGACCGGCCCAAACTTTCCAACACGTTTCCGAGGCACGCAGGTATGTCGGAACTGTCGTTAGCATACGAAAAGACAAACGAGAGGTTTTTGGAAGACGTAGTTAGTAACGAAAAAACAATGCAGCAGGAGTTCCAGGAACTAAAGTGAAAGGCTCAGCAGCTTCTTCAAAGAATCAAAGGCATGCAAAGGACTTTCTCCTTATTTATTTCCGTTGCTCTTTTTTTTTTGTTCTTGCCGTAATCGATAGTCAGTAAGCATGTAGCGATCAATCAGATTTTACTTTCCCAACATGGAAATCCTACAGACATGGAGGCCCATTATTTTGGATTTCGCTAAAGGGGAGAAGAGAAAGCAAAAGAGAAAGTAAAGTTTGGAGTTCTGCAAAAGACCCGATATTGCAAATATTCTGCTATAACTTGAAAAACTGCAATAAACTATTTTAGAAACAAAATTTCAGTAATTAGAGAAAAAGAGTTTTTAAGGCACAGTAGAAAATTAAATTTACAATTTTGCAATTCCACAATCTTAGAAATAGTGAAAGGGAAATTAGTAAAGATTTCCCAATCAGCAGCGATAAATCTAATAAAGTTGTTTGAATTGAAGGCGGCATATTGAAATTTCGGCTTCAAATCGAGCGTTTGGAGAAAGTTGGGTTCTCAGAGGGTTAAAAATCCCGATCGCTGAACTGAGCAGACGGTGGCATAAGGCAATTTTTCTCCCTCAATATCAGCTTTCAATCCATACGTTCTGCCTAGTTTTTTTGAAGAACTCAATCTTCTTGGAGCATTCGCAGTTTATAACATTTGGAGCTACTTTTCATTCAAATTTTCAACCTCCTTTAAGTTTTTGTGCAAAAGGGCCCTTAGCTCTGAGCTAATAAATTTCGAAATCTTCCGAGTTTACGTCGAGACTCAAGAAATGGTTCGCATAAACGGAAATTTACGCTCATGATAGTTTGATTCGGTCCAATTACGACAACCCGAGAATATGGAAGCTTTAGAAAGTAGACGAAGCCGTAAATTACGCATGCTGAGCAACACAGTCTACGCCCATTTCTGCTAAAATTTCACACTAGCAAATTAAGCTCTCCCTTAAGACGGGTTCGTTTTGCTAGCTAAATAATAAATATAGGGGGAAAAATTACGGTAAATATTAACAGTAAAGCTGAAAATTTAAATATTGTTACCGTCTGTGTTATTATACTTTACCGCTAAAAGCATTTAAGGCCCTGCCGACCTTTACCTACTTTTGCACTCAAGCAAAAGGCCACGAATATTGGGTAATTAATCTTCAACTTAAGTTGACCTATGTCAATCAAAAAGAAATTGGGAAATTAATCAAGAAGCCTGCACTCCCCGTGCATCGCTTGATGAGGAGGTCTCGGAATGCGAAATTGATGGTTTAGGCATGAAGTGAAAGTGACCAGGGGCCGGACACCCCGCTGCCTTGACTTCTAATCAAGTCGGGGAGTCCTTTGGTAGAGGACTTAGAGCACATAATAACAATAAAAATCCAGGTTCCTTTGTGCCTGGAATGGAGTGAATAGACAGGAGATATGCAGTTAGGCTCCAGAACCTTATGTCACTTCGAGACCCTTCTTGACTCATCCTGGAGAAGTGACCGGGGAATGGTCCAGAGACAAAAGCCATTCAAACGCACTCCATCCATCTCCGCCCAGGCATTCCCATATTATTTCACCTTTCCAGCATTCCCAAAAGACCCTTCCAGGGCCCACGCTCACTTTCTCTATTCCCCTCAACTTCAATTTCCTTCCAGGCCTATTATACCTTCCCTATCTCTCCCTACAGAGCCTGTCTTCAATGGTCAACCTCCAAGTGAAAAAAAAAGCTTTCCTTCACCTTAAAACTGCTGATTGAAGACGAATACTTAAATTTTAAATTTAAAAAAAAGGTTCAAACCAACCTGCTTTAAAGTGGCAAATTCTCAAAATTAAATTACATTTAATTTTGGTTTGAGTTTGATCTATTAATTTTGAATTTTGATTTGAGTAAATATTTTTAAAGCAGTTTAAAAACGCCCGGTATAAAAATCAAACGGAAATTAAGGAAACGCGTTTAAAGATCGCAGACTTTGCAAACATAATTAAATGTCGAAAATTTTCATTTAGTAGAATAGATTCTCCAGAGAGTGGATGAAAAAATCAAGAGGAGTTGTGCGCCATATTGACTGGAGGGAAGTCGACAAGCCCAAAAATTTTACGGTCAATTGGACTGATTCCCCTACGGATATTTTCCGTAAAGACGGAAGCTTTTATCCTCTATAAGCAAAGTTCCGACTGTATCAATATCCCATAATAATAGTGATTCAGTCGGAGAAAACTTTTCTCCAAATGAGATCCCCTGGGTGAAAGTCAGAAGAGAGCGGAGGGGATGATGCGTAGTTAGCGGGAGCGGTCGCTTTCCAGGAAAAATGGCTAATAGCATTAACTTGTTTTCCAGGAAATATGCAACCCCAAATGAGCCAATCAGAGCCCAAATAATATTCAAATACACCTCCTCCCCTGTCAATTTGACTCGTCCATGACGTATCACTTCGCTTCAAATCCACTAGGGCCACATCCATTCCCATTTGTCTCATCCAGCGGTCCATGGAAAGTGGAGTCGTGGTTACGTGGCTAAGGGCCTTTTCCTGTCCCTTTGTCATCCCTTAAGTGAAGGGCGGGGCCGAGGGTTGAAGTGACAAAGTGATGTGAATGGAAGAAAAGTTGGGTCTGACGGGACTCGAATCCCTAATGAATGAATGAGCCTTCTCTATTTTTGCCTTGCCAATTGTTAAGGATCTTCCCTGTCTCCCTGCCAGGAGAAAGGAGGGTCACGGCGACTTGGAAATGGTATTTAGACGGCGCATTTGCCATTAGAGGGAGAAAGTTTTGGGCAGCTTTTGGTCCGTGCAGAAGGATCAAATTAGGATGTACTCATGATACATTTCGACGGAGATACATATATAAATGCATTGGAAATAGGAAAAGCATAGTCGAGGAGGGAGAGATCCCCACAAAATCTTACTTATCAATTTCCATTGGAAATCTTGGTGAAAGTTGAATTCCCATGTGGAGTGCGTGCTTTCTCTTTTGTTTATGGCAGGGGTTGATTTCTTATGAAAATCTATGGCCAAGCCAACAAAGCTTGGACAATCCCACTTGTCCAACACAATAAATTTCGAAGAGCTTCCGCACACGCGTAAACTGAGAAACGTTTCCGAAAAAAAAAGTCAACCGAATCCTTTCTGAAGATATATGCTATTTTCAGAACTAATTTTTACTTAAGTGCATTTGAGTGCATTTTTTGTTACCAACAAAACCGTTGCATTTGTTTCTCATGAATTTGAAACAACTTGAATAAGAGCCTATTTCCTACTTTCTCTTTTTTTCCTAAGTTACTTTCTCCCTCGCTTTTTTTTCTACCACTTGACTAGGCACACTTGAGAGATAATTAAATTTCTATTTCACACGGAAATGGCTTCAGATTTCTTTCTCCTAGAATTGACTTTTTAAGCATTGTTTTCCCCCTCTTCAAAAAAGTTTATGGAGCACTTGAGAAGTCTCCTTTGAAACAATGCAAAAGGAAATAAACTGAAAAGTAGTAAATAGTGCCCTAAATCAGTCGAAATGAAATGAATTCATTACACAGGAGAAAGGAGCCTGACAAGAGGCATTGTTCTTTTCAGCTACTTCAAAAGTGACTATTACAAGTTTCAAAGTCTCATTTCATCCAGCCTCTATGCTCAAAATGACTAATTCACACAAAAATAATCCCCCAAAACGGAAAACCCAAAATTACAAATTTCCCGCTTCCAGAAAAACTGAAGCGATTAAGGGTCATGTGACATAGGAATTATCATTAGAAGTACATGACAAAATGTGATTAGAGGAGAGAAATTGCACTCTGAGAGAAATTATTTTGGATGAAAGTGATCCGTATTTGCTGAAGTGTAAATTTGTACTTGAATCGAAAAGGAAGACTAATTTTTCCCTTTGTGTAGTACTCGGAAAAATAAATCGGGTTTTAAGCCTTTGGCGGCTCCCTCAACTTACTGTTAATTCCAAAGAAGTAGATAAACATGTAGAACTTTCTCTCTTGGGGCATTCAGTGCGAGGCCAATAAATGCAGAAAGGAAATGGGGAGAAAGGGAATGGCTTTAAATAAAGGGCCAACTTTTAGGGCAGAAGCGGATTAGAAAAGTTTGGCAAATGAGCCCTTACAAACAAAAAATGGTGAAACAAGGAAGGGCTCCCTAAATCCACTGGATAACCTAAACTTTTGCCACATTTAGAATGCACCGTGGCCCCAATTTAATTGCATTTTATACACTACACCTCCTCCATTAGCCTCAAAAGTTGCAAATGGAGTGTCAACCTGGAAATCCAAATCCTTCAGGATTAGATTCAGAAGGCCTAAAATAAGCGTTCCTTTTCTAATTCTGATGCGCTCGTTTTCAGGAAGCAACGCGTTATCTCCGCCACGTTCAAATGGGCGATTAAACCTTGCCTTTCTACCACTTTGAGCAATTTGCAACTCGTAAAACGGTCCAGCTTCCCAAGTTTTATTAATAATTGCCCGAGGATGAATCGTGTAGAAGTAGGATTATCAAGGAAACTTATCTCCTTTGTTCTAAACACGGCGCTTTGTTTGAAAACACACGTACGCTAAACCTCTTCAAGATTGCGCCTCCTACAAGAGAAAGTAGTAGTTGTTCAACGCAAAATCATTCCATTGTTTCATGTTTCGTATCTTTACTTTCACTAGTCATTTTAATATCAAATGCAAAACAAGCCCGTCCTTCGACAGGATTTGAATTTCAATATCTGGGTTCTCCTATGACGGGCTTGTTTAGCTTACATCAATTAGCTACTTTTTATTACCTAGCAAAGAAGTGCTAAACAAACAGCTCAAAGGACTGGTGCGGGTTGAAGTGAAAAACTAGTGAGTTTTGTGAGATGCCACCTTCTACTACCCTGTGCTTTTTACTCACTCACGATAAGATCCCTCAGTTTTTAATATATAAAAAAATATTTCAACATTTAGACAAAACTTTAGATATCCATTACCTCGAAAAACTACTTTCTACTTTCTCCGTCGAATTTATTTTGAACTCCACTAATAGACTCGTGGGAAGCGAGCGAACAATTAGACTAAAAATAAATATGAAAAAAAAACTTGCCCTAGATTTAGAATAAACAAGAACAGTCATTAGTATATTGATTCTCAGCAAAAATCAATGCTAAGAAAAAAAATGCCCTTGGTGGCTATTCCGAGATTCCAATTCCTGCGGCTGGACTTTGACAAATTGGTGAAAGCATGGCACAAGAGTCAGAGAAAAGGAAAGGTGTTTGATAGCAATCAAAAGTCAGAAGAGGTGTGAAATGCAAACAAAAGGAAACTTATAAGTCAATAAACGTTTAGTTTCGGATTTTAACACTAAACAAACAAAGTACGAACATTTCCTCCTTTCCAACTTTCAACACAAAACTTTCTCCACTAATTCCCAAGCTTTCTCCATTTCCATAAACTTCTTTTTCTAAATCAGAGCTCGCGAAGTCTCTAATGTCACTGGTGCAGAGAGCTCTGCAAAGAAGTTAAGACAATTTGGCTTGTGTGACTATTATGAATAAATGATGGGCTCATTCCTTCATTTTCAAAAGAAATCCTTGACGTTCACAAAAGACTGCTGGAGAAGTGGCTAAGCAAATATTTACCATCCATCAACTACGATAAACTTCCGTGGAGCTTTGTTGAGGTCTTGAGAGATGATGCTCTGAAGGAAGGAACTATTCCCGGAAATAAATGTTTGCTACAACTTCTTCTGCGGTTACCGGATTGGCATCAGACTTGGGCAACAGCCTACTTTAGCCTACTAAGGAGGGGGCTGGCGGCTCAAGCCGCCAGGGAGGGGTCTGGCGGCGTGAGCCGCCATAGAAGGGGACTGAAATCCACGGAGGTTTTA
>VYYI01002389.1:0-15086 GCA_021029175.1 Bilobella aurantiaca | reverse complement strand
AATCGTTTCCTCCAGCCTCAATTTACTTAGTTACATACAAGAGACTGATAAGGAGGACGGCTGCGTGGGAGCAGAAAGCTCACTCCAACACACAAACACAAATACGTATACATTCAACTTCACAAACACACAAATACATATGCACACACAACTAACCTTTAGCTTAGACACACGTCCCAAATGTATACCCATTGCGTGCATCATGAGCAATGAGGATGCAGACGGGGAGACCCTAAGCTGACAATATAATGGAGGACGTCACGTTAGAAAAATTTATCCTGTACGTATGTGAGCACACACACACAGGAGTGAGGAGTTTACTGAGTCCCCGAATATTTCCTATCACCCCAGCGAAAAGTGTTTGTTACAAGTAAAATGTTCCGCGGAAATGGGATAGGTCCACAGGAGACTTGACGCAGTCCCCGACACACACTCGACTCTTGTATGTAACTAAGTAAATTGAGGCTGGAGGAAACGATTTCAAGATTTTCCTCAGCAAATCGATTTTTCATTCTCGCGCTACTGTCTGTAGAATGACGTAGTGGGCGATACCAACACGGCTGCTGCACACTGGAAATAGACGTGCCCATCATTTCAGTCTGCCTATGGGCACATTCACCGGGTTTTGGTCTATCGAGAGATTGGGCGGCTTTGTTAAATTTTGAGACAACTGGCCCGCCACAAATGTCTCGCTTCTATCAAGCTAAATCCGAGGATGAACGGGAAGAAGGACGGTAGCATTAGTGGGAACTGGACAGTTTCTACAGTGTGAAACGTTAAGGCGGCGTCATAGAACGGAAGTTAGTTCCCGCTCATAAAGCTCATGTCAATCAAATGCTTCTACATGGACATCACACATATTCACACGATAGAACACTCCAGACTGCTTGAAGGCTACGGCATATAAATGGATACTCCTATCGTCTCAATCATGTGCAAGATTTTAGCACAATTTTCGTCTGACATTTCCCCTAGTACAACCAGCCATCCGACCTTCACTTCGCTTATGCATACAATTTGAGTGTAGGAGAATAGGAAAGTCTTTGATCAGAGCTAACGTAAATGATTGGGCCTTCAGTGAGGGAGAGGAAGAGAAAGAGCAGAGCAGAAGGGAGTCTTCCATTTCTCCAATCTCCTCTTCTGTGCCTACTTTCTCCTACTCTCCTTGTTTTTCCTTCCGTCGCACAGATACACAGACTGAATCGCTGAAAATCAGACAAGTACAGTGCTATGTAGCTCTTCGGCTTTGCTGATGCGATGGAGAGAGGGTAAAAATTCCAAATGCCCTCAACATTACAACACAGTTGTAATTTTGCGAAAAAGCTTTATTTTCTCTTCCTTTGATCCGAATCAGGGTTGGAGATGAGATTCGACGACGTTTTCCTTCGACAGATAAGACCTCAGTCCCATGTCACCGCTGTGATTACTATATTTTCCCCAGCTCCTTCTACCAGAACATTTCATTTCAGGAAAGGACCAATCTACTCCTATGGACTATATGCAGACTAAATCTGCTTATGGCACGGGCTAGAGGGCTCATCGCGTAGGTTTCTTCTCACTTTAAACTGTGACTCGGAAAAGGATTCGTAATCTGGATGTGGCGGAGCAAAATTATCTTTGTTATTTCATTTTCTTAAGGGCTTGAGATAGGGTATTGCTCCACAGGTGTTATATGATAGAGTCCTGAACTGTTACAGGACACAACCATGTACCATGTATCATATTACGAGACTCGAAATGCGAGTCTACTTAGCTGAACCCACTTGATTTTTCTTGATTTTGAAGAGTCGGTAAGCACAAATCTTGGTTTTACTGCCACATGAAACTCGTCCACAAATAGCGTGCCTCGCCCACTCAGCAATAAATGAAAGAGCAATAGTCTCACTTACACTTACTCAGAGCCTTCAGAATCAAAGTAGTGCCCCAGTATTGGTTTGTTATAATGTAGCTTGACCATGACTTGAACCCTAATTTGTTGTTGTTAGCTTTCTGAAAGACTCTTATCTGTTCCAATCAGCTTCTTTTACACTCCAATGCATTCCAGTTACCTCAGTCAACTTCTTGTATGTTAAGTGAGCACTTCAGGGGTACTGGCTGATTCACAGGCTACGTCTTTTCTATTTACGACTGAGGTCGGCGTGTATATGTGGCAATTTAGAGTGACTATTGAGACTGTGTGAGTTGAGAAAAAGGTATGGGCATCTAAGAAGAATCTCTCCGATCCCCACTCAAGTCGGGAAACAAAGGGAGAGGCAGACCAAACTTATCCGCAGTGCTTATCTGTAATCTTGGAAAATCCATTCGCACCAATTCCCGTCAAATCGCCGGGGCTCCATGGATTCCCATGCGCAATATCGAGCCACTCAGTAGTACTTCCCCTGACAGTTGTACAAATACGTTCAAGTATGGGACTGAAGCAATCAAATTCCTCAAGATCAATTGCCCTAAACTCTAACTGTCGTGACGGGAATGATGCAGGGAAGGTGGATACATTAGAGAATGAAGGCATGTAGAGGATGCCTCACCATTACCCTTGCAGCAAGATGTTTGGGATTTGGGTTGGGGAAGAGAGATTTTGAAATTATACTCTCTCAAAAGAGGTGATCGTGAGCTGAGGCTATGGAAAATTGTGATGGGAGAATGAACTAGCGCTACGGTTAAGATTGAACTGGGACAGGGGGATCGTTAGTACAATTGGGAAAGGAGGGGGCGGCAAACCACGGTGGGGGGAAGGAGATGAGATCCCGGGTTTGAGAGCCTCCGTGGGATATCCCTTTATCGCTGCAGATTGATAATGTATCGGCTACTCCGCCCCAGACTTTACATCTTTACCGTAGAATGAAAGGGCTATATATAAATACAAGTATAACTTCGTATTGTGGAGTTAAGACCTAGATTTAAGTCCTCGGACACCATCTCTGGGTTTCCGTATTAGGGAGTAGGCAAAGAATGGGACCGCCTTGTACGCGTAATCTTTGATCCTGGCCATTGGGACGGGGGATGGAACAGGCATATGTACGGGTGAAATGTAAAGGGGGTGGTGAATTCATTCTACTACCACCGACGCTATTGCCAAGAAGAACCAACATGGAGAAGGGAAAGAACAAGGCGCACACAAAGCAAGGGAGAGAGAGTGAGCTCATAGTCGAATTGAGCATAAATCCTCCTCTGAACTCCCAACCAATTCCTGATCCAACTTGAGGCCGCCAACTTCTATAAATTTTCTTCCGTAAATAGAGACACCCGCTCCCCTGCTAGTCGTCCCATACGCGTATTGTAGTGGAGCTTGCCATGAAAGCGGGAATGGTTTTTCTGTGCATGTGTGTTTGCATGCGTGCAAACATATACCTACATACATCTTCCCCATGTTTACACAGGGAAATTTCTCCTGTCAACATACGAATTTTCCCACATTATTTTCTGCGCCCGATATTCCTGCATTAACGTAGCTCTTCGCCTAAGATCATTTGACGCTCAAGAAAATACACTGGAGCTATGAAAAGTGTGAATAGAGCCCCGAATAGAGGCTCCGTTCGCACATGAAAAGGCGGAGAGGTGGATCTCAGTAGGGGGTAACCCCCGGTCTAGAATGGCTCTCACATAGAGTGGCTCTCAAAATGGTGGACAATTGACGTAGCTGAAAGTTTTCAACTGTAACATTTGCATTTGAATCCCTTGATTATATCTTAAAGATAACTTTTATTGCTCCCGCCCGATTTCCCACTGTCCCTCCACAGAGCGGGTGGAATGCAGCGGGATACGAGCATTTCTGTTCATGTGACTTCTAGTATCACGGGATGCTATACTGGGATGCGATGGTATGGGATGGGAATTGAAAAAATCCGCCGTCATGGGATGCCCACCGTCTGGCATGCATCGAATGCTTGCCATGCTGTCTTCCCCAAACGCAAAATACCTCGGGAACTTTATTCATCCAAACTCTCCACACATGTTACACAATTCCATAGACTCCGTGGTCAGGAAAAGAACCGCAGAACCAGACAGATCGTTTTATTAGTCTTGAGAAATTACTACCTTCATTGATAGTAGCGAAGGAGCAAACTGTATTGCAGCGGGGTGCAGTTTTCTCTGAAAACTTTTCCAAATGTCAGCCGCTGTGAGTGTTTGTGTATCTCTGAGCTTAAATGAGAGGGGATCATTGAGTTCATGACGAAACTAGAAAAATTTGTCATTAAATTATGGTTTCATCATTAGGATTCCCGAATTCTCATGACTAGCCCCAACTAAATACCATTGTCTCCCGCCCACCAACTTCAGCTCCTTCCCGCAGTCGTCATAATTACTTGGTCATTAGTTTCGGTCGTTAATTCCCAAGTTTTATGCTCGTTACTCTTCTCAAGAGTCAGTCCTATGCCAACTGTGCACTAATGGTTTCTCATCCATCCTTCGTGCAAGAGTGACGAGCGTGAACATGTTTGTTTACGTAAGTCAGTCTTACCCATGCAGTCATCATCTTGTACTCAAGTCCTATAAATAACGTGTGCATACATAAAGGCTTCAGACTCAAAACTGTGAAAGTTATAGGGCCCATCGGAACTGTGACTTAAGTCGCTCAGAGCTTGAGAAATCCCCCGAGTTTGCATGGCACAGAAGCTGTAAAAAGATTGGAACCTTCAGGGTAACGGACTGTGCATAGCTCAAACTTGGTATTGTTTGTTGCAATATTGTGACAGAATTCTAAAAATTTGACTAAGTTGAAACTTGGAGGGATGGTGGTGGAGAAAGAATTTCATGTAGCTTATGGATTTCGACTCCTCACTCTCAACACGCTTCTCAGCTTTACATTCCTCCCCTACTTTTCCTGCACCATTCTGACCAAAGGAACAGACAAAGTTCGGGTGACATAACTTCAACTTCCGTCCCTGTCTCAGGATAAACGTCCTCATCAACTGACGACTGTTGTGGACCATAGGTATTCTTGTGTGATTTTCTGGAGTTTTCACAGTCGAATGGAGAGGGTTAGGAAGGGTCGCGAACACTGTGTTATACATTTGTCTGCTAGTACAGTGGCATTAGTCACAGTTGACAAAAACTCCTCACGGTGGGGCATTGGACGAAAAATTTTCCTAGGAACTTGCTCTGACTTTCTCCATCTCCAAAAGCCTCTATTTCGAAAATCCTAAGATATCTAAAATTCCCTGAATATACTAGATACAAAGATTTGAAGCTTTTCCCAACCCCACCAAGTAGAAACTCAAGGAGTAAACTCAGTATGAAAATTCGCCATATTGTACTGGATTTTTTCTTTCTCCGTCAGGACATATGTATATACACACTGGTTTCTTTAGCTAGCTCTGTCCAGACGATAAAAAAGGCAAGGGGACTGCGGAATAAGTAGACAAAGGGATAATCGTTTCATCCCCCCACCCCAAATCCCCTCCAGCTCCTCGCCACCCACCCTGATCCTCTCTCCTGACGAATGACCAAACTAACCACTTTTTCCCTCCATCTCAACGTTTCCCCTGTCAACTTTTCCCCTTTAAAGAACCTGTCATCCCATTCCCTGTGGGCTAGCCCATGGCAGTGGATTACCAGGTTTAAATGGACAATTACTTTTTGCAACTCACTTTGTCTCCCAGACTCTCCAAGGAGCCTCGCCACTCTGATCCTGGCCCGGTGGTTGGCCGTCCAACTAAGCCAGTCCCTATACCTCATTGCGTCACCGGGGCTCTGAACTTTTGCTTTATCCTCCATTCGTCTAGTCTTCCCCACCGTTATACTCGTACAATATTTCAAGCAATGAGTATGATTGAAAGTTAACCAAAAGTGAGGTCATTGGTTTCAAAGTACGCAGTGTATTGCAAGACATGTTGGGGGATAATCTTTAGAATTTAAGAGACATTGTGGGGAAAGAAATAGGATTGCGCGGGGGAGGGCCGGAGTGGGGGAAAAAATGTGGAACTTCTCAGCGAATTTTGCGCTATATTCGCACAGAACTTGAGCGCATTTGGTGAAGAGATTGGTAGCCGGAGGGCATATTCCTCTCATATTTCCTCGCTGATGCACACACAAGGTGTGAACCGAGAACCAGTTAAAGTGATATACATTGGGCTCCCTGAAATTCTATCTTCCAATCATGTTTAGCACATCTTGAGTCCCGGAATGGAGTACTTGGATGGAGGAGAGCGAAATGCCGCTTCAAGGGAAAAAAGAAATCAACTCACTTCCGCCTCCTGTCCTAAGTATCATTCGGATTCTTTCCAACCGTCAAATATGTGGTACCCGTGTGCGGTTTAGCCTGAAAAACAGGCGGTGAGGATAAAGCTTGGAAAAGACATAGAAGAAAAGGAGGAGGAATGGGTTGAGTAGGATGAGTTGGACGCACTTGCTAGTATGGTGTACATTTGGGGAGTTTGTTAGACTGGACTGGTATAAAATACAAGATCGAAGGCATCCCTCCTACTAACTCAAGCCTCTGATGGCACAACGGTTGGTAATGTAGCGACGGAGTTGGAAATGGGAATTACTTCCTCTCCTGCACAGTCGGAGTATCTCCCTATAGTAGTGGTTCGCGTCAACTGCTCAGCGATAAGAGACCCGCTCCAAGACTTTTTCGGATTTTTCCCCAATCCAAAAATATCTGCAAGGATTTTGAGATCTACGTATTAGAAATCTGTATTACCCTTTTGTAGGCTCAACTGTACATCCCATCGCCCTACATGCGGAGTCAGGACTGGGAGGAAAACAATTAAAATTTTTATATTTCCCTCTCTGCGACTACGAAAGTGAAACTGGCAGCTGAGATGGGTAATGAGTTTGGGAGCGATGGAAAGCATACGCCCGGATTGAGAAACTCTGCTGCTGCTACCACAGGCGGTGGAGAAGGGATTGGCTGTTATTGATTTTTGTCGAAATATAATAATGTTTGAGCCACCACTCCTGAAGAGGGGTTATAGATGATGGGGAAACGTTTGCGTTTCACACAGAAACGTATTTATGTACATATACATACTATTATATTGCGGGAGTGAAAAATGTAAGTCGGAGACAAGACATTATTCCTTCTGGTGGCGACAAGGGAAAAGCAAAGCTAACAAAGAAACGGATAAAGCAATAGAATTGTGAAAATAATATTGATTTCCCTCGAACATGGTCTCAGTAGGACACACAGTCTCAGCAGTGTTATCAGTGGAATGGGGAGAAGTTTTAAATGATACGAGAGTTTAAAATCATAGAACAGAACCTATATAACGAAAGAGAATTTGCAATCGTCCTATCCCAGTCCCCAAGTCTTAAGCCAAGATTATAAAAGCATCTATATGCTTTTATAATCTTGCTCTTAAGCAGAGAGATTTTGCTATAAAATACTCATTGTTACACACGAACCTTTGGGAAAACGTGGTGGGAGAGGGTAGGCAGAGCGAGTAGGTTTTTACAAGGGACCAAATAAAAATCCGGGACAGCGATCTTGCCTTTTGGTCCACTAGCTGAGTCGGAGTAATTTGCGTCCAGACTTATCTACCCTCTTTGCTTTCTCCTTCACTTCGCCTCTGAGACACTCCCCTTATGGGAAGCGGATAAATGACCGCAACGCCGGAACTTGAAGAATTTCCGAAACCTTCATATTCTACAGTTGGGAACAAAGCAAATAATACATCCTCTTTTTCCCCCTCCCCCAATAAGTCATGTTCTCTTTTCAGGAATGAAAACGACACTCCTTGAGTCCAGTTTGTGCCAACGTTTTAAGTATAGATATTCAAATAGTGGTATTAAAGCATAAAAACGGATTTTTCGTATTCATTAACGATATAATAAAACTATGGCTACACGATTACTAAATAAACGAAATGCTTACTTCGCCCTAATATTGGCATTACCCGTTAGTTAATGAGCCCCAAGCACCAACACAGAATCAGAAATCAATTCAACGGGGAATTTCGATTCGAATACCAGCCATCTCCGACGACGATTTGGTGTAACGGGATTGGAGGTTGGTGGCCTGGACAAACACGAACTATCACAATATATTCCCGATTTCTGGCCTCCTGAAGTTCCCCATACAGTGCTCAACTCTCGAAATTCTTCCTCTGCAGTGTGTTGGCCAAACTAGGGAAATAGATCAGGTCCCAAAATGAGGACCTGGACCTGACCTAGGTCCCAATCTTGTAAATTCAGGTCTCAAAGGCAAAGACCTGGCCAGTTCCTTGACCTTCTTTTAATTGCATGGGACCAGACCTGATCTGAAAGACCTGGTTTAAAGACCTTGATTTTTCATGCAGTGGACAAGATTCAAATGAGCTTTATTCAATTTCAGATATCCGCTCTTTTCAGTCAAAACTGCATTTACAGTATTTTATAAAACGAAGTGCAATTGAAAAGGTCTTTTTTTGCGAACCTGAACCTCCTTTTTCGGCCAAACTTACTAAAGGCGTTGATTTCGCACTTACCGTAGGGCAAATATCGACGCAACAGATCTAACGCGCTATTGTATACGTCTATGCTCCACATAGTTTAAGAGTGATAGGCAAAAGACTGTTCCATATGCGGTAATGTTGAAGCACTATGTAGTTTCTATATCTCAGGAACTGCAGCACCGAGACAATCGAGCATAGTACCAAACAAATTCCCTCAGTTCCAAACTCATTGATCTGCAGTCAGGCGTTTAGGTCTCACAGCGAAAATAAATATGACACATATTTTTGGGACACCCTATAGAATTTCTCAACAATCTAGGTCCGTATAGCGCTAATCGATCTAAATTCAAAATTGGAAGGATACTTAGAAGGATTAGGATATTTAATAAAATATAATTTTCAGTGAGCACAAAAGACCTTTCATCGATTGACCCCAGTACTTCACTACTAGTGTGATCAAATCTGAATTTCCGCACCTACTAGTTTCTGGGACGGCATCTTTTTGAACTTCTATTTTCGGCCCCAAAAGTAATTCTGGCCAACAAACTTAATCTAATGGTAATATGGCATGTTTTAAATGTTTTAATTATGGCAACTGAGATTTTTTGCAAAATTATTGATAAAACAGGCATTATTGGGTAATAATAAAATAAGCGAAATAAATACCGTGATTGAAAAATACCATGTTAGCGTTACGCTCCACTACCACAATATCGGATTATTCGGATATAGGGGTTTTAGCCGACTTTTCAAATGATTTCGTTGGCACGGACTGACTTAAGTGGCAACAGACTTAAGTTAAGTCTGGAATCCTGGGTCAATAACGATAAAATGAGTCAGATGAATGCCCACGCTGTCCTCAGCCTTTTCTTTCGCTCCTAGCGCCAGTGATGGCGACGGCAGTGGAACATTCAAAATGCACTCTGTGCGTGGCAACTGCTTCACTTACACCATTATTATGTTAGACTAGCATCTCCACCTCTTCCCTCTCACATTTAGGAATCCAGGATTGCTAAACTAAGTCCCTTTAAACTCACTATCACCACAGCTCCATTCCACTGTATGTATACCTGAACAAATCTTTATCACAAATCAAGACTGACTGAGAGATAACTACATTGCTATGCGTAACCTAGTGTGCGTTGGCAGGAAGGAAAGGGAGGAATATAAGGGACCGATATTTAAATAATAATTACTTTTGGCCTAATTTGGAAGAAAAATAACTTGGATTTTAAATTTGGAAGAAAGTATGATATCCTCCGGACGGAGTAGTTACAAGATTCGGAGTTGGCAATGCGGAGAGAACAGTGAGGTATGAGTATAAGTCGGAGTTTTAATAAGGAAATAAATCCAAAGGGAACAGAGAGTTTTCCCTCCGGGGAGTCTATGAGGGGATGGCTTATTTTTTCCTGGTTCCCATCATGGCAGATACCCTATGCTAATCAATCCGTTACAAATTAGACGAAACTTTCCTCACTTTCCCTAACCGTAAGCACTCTTCCAATTAAATTACCATTGCGCAACTCCCAATAACCACGTGTATGAGAAACTTTCAGACGAAGTCTCTCAGCTCGGATACAAAAAAATATAATGAGATTGGGAATTCTCGGCAAGTTAACGTACTCTAGAAATGAGAATGAAGTAGGGGATGTAACATATAGCAAGTGTCTGTAACTTATATCTGATTTGTGTGTGAATATCATGGGTTCGTGCACGTAGCGTCCGCTCCTGGAACATGCAACTCCGACATGTTGCAGGTGTGAACAAGTAAAGTAGCGAGTATTGGCACGTGACGTAAGCCTTTGCATTTGATTCAAAGCTGGTGAGATGCAGGAAGGGTAAAATGGGAAATGGTGGACTCGGTTAGGAATCATTTTTCTTGATTTACTGAGATTCGGAACATCCGAAACCAGGTCCCAAAAACTTTAAACTTAGCGGAGAGTTCTGATGTGGAATCTAGGTATATCAACTTCCTAACATGATGTGCATGACGCGGCTGTATGTATGTGGGTAAGCATGACCAGGAGTTGCTAGGCCACTCAGTTAGTCACTATCTCAAGGTGTGGCCAGCCATGTCCTCTTTCCTCCTTCCAATATTCTCTGCCTGAAGGAACGCTGAGAATAGAGTGGTGTAATCTTAATAACTATAAAAATGGGGGGGGGGGATAAAATACTTGTAATTCATTTTTGCCTAGTTGCGCTTCCCATGACTGTCATTGCCCCATGGCGTGCGTCCGCTGCTTCAAGGGAAGGGACGAAGGGTGGGCCAGTGTAAGTTAGCGTCATTTCCCATACAATCCTCGCCGACGTGGAGTTGGCTGTCGGTTGATATTGAAAAATTGAAAGTCATTCGCACCAGACGCATGGGGACATCCGGTGGTTGTGACTCACGGTTCGGCCTGCGGACTCTTGGCCTTCTGCAGGAAAACATGAGGCCACGTGAAGACGATTTGAGCTCCGCATAGACTAAGTTTGTTTTTCCTCGTCTAGGATTTTATCCCAAACGTGGAATTGCATTGTATCAGCCTCCAACTTTGGAATTTATAAAATGGTCCACCGCTGAGACGCATGTCAGATGTTTGACTACACATAATGGATGTGAATGTGATGGCGGAACATGGGGAAACCTGCTGTTTCTTCGTCATCACTCACAGCTCCCTCCTAAACCCGCCGCGACGTTGGCTCCCTTCCAGATGGAGTAGTGGTGGTAGTAGTAGAAGTAGCAGGAGGAGGCTTCGTCAACGTCCCTTTAGATTTACTAGTACCTCGCGTCAAATGGGTAAGTCCTTTTCTCTCCCCGTACTTTGGACTCCGACCCTCCTCAGCCCAGCTGAATTGTCTATAAATGTTGATCAAATATTTTCCATGAGGAGAAAAATCCCTGGACTATCCATGGTTGCTACAGTGTGTTTATATGCCCTCGTCTAAATGGGGACATAGTACATGGGCCGTTTGCCTTGGGGGTAATCGTCTTGAATTCCGCTCTAATGTTCCTGTTCATGTGGATTTTACTGTGGAACAATGGCACTGGGATACTCTTACCGTTGGGTAGAAATGCGGAGGCACAACAAATACCAATGTTTGGAAAAGAAATACCCTGGGCTTTCCCATCCACGAAGCTAATGGCTGGACGTTCTGATGAGATGGAAATGCATATGTCGGTAGGGATGGGGCAGTGGACCGCTCTAAGAGAGAGGGGAAACCGCGGGACTCGGGGCTATAAGGCTCATTTATTAGCACCAATTTATTGATGGTGAATGGTAGACCATGCGCATCGTATGTCCCAGGTCCTGGCGTAATGGATACTCGGTGTGAGTATACACTGGCGCACCTTATCATCCATGTTATTCCAAGGGATAGCTTCGCAAATCTGTCTGAAAACTATAATGGCTAATGTCTTTGTGGGGGGAGTGTAATAGTTAAAAGCTGGTATTTTACTCTTTATTTTTCCAGCAATGCCGGTCGAGCTGTTCGTCATGTGGCATCAATACCCGTGGATCTTTGGTGAGATTGCTTGTGACCTACGAGGGATCCTGACGGAGTCCACAACGTATGCTTCCATTCTCACCATTGTGGCTTTCACGACGGAGCGGTACATTGCCATTTGTCATCCGATGCGGACGAGGACGAAATCTAAGTTTAGCCGAGCCACCAGGGTCATTTCACTCATTTGGATCATTTCAATCGCGAGCGCTCTGCCGTGGGGCGCATACGTTAAGGTAGGCACTACCTTTCCCTTATTTTTCCAAAAACTTTCACTGGTGCTGTACATACGGCTTTACGATCTAACATTCTTCAGATGGCATGAATTATTCCCCTCGATTTCCTGGCACATAATGTAATAGCAGACAAAAACAGGCGCACACACACATACACAAATACAAGCCAGCGCACACAGATGTACGTCCTGTCCTGACATTAAGCTAAAGCAGAGAGAACAAGGCAGTTTTTCAAGGGGTCCATTTGAACGAATTTGATTTCAGTTTCGGAGCATTGATTTACGAGCCACTGAAACGGAGCTGAGGGGCAAAGACAAAGAGAGAACCGCCTCGTGCAATAATAAATGTCGTTTCCATTTGGTCCATTCACCTTGAACCGTCTGTTGGCCCAGGTTCTTCCATGGTATATACAAACGTACACACACTCGACTACATATGCACTCCTACCAGTCCTGACTCGGAGCCCGACTCACCGCAAAGAATATAATAAAAATGAGTCTTGAATTTATTTACAAGATCCAAGGTTAAAGTGGGCGCACTTTACTTGTTTCTCAACTGATTTTGAGTTATACTGCCAACAAAAGCACTCCAATGGATCTTCATCGTAATGTAAATTTTGATTTACGACCTTCCCCACACTTCGACCATTCATTCCCGGAGCATCATCATCTCCACCCCCTTAAGATATAAGTATTTGCACCTCCTCCCGACTCTCCTACTGCACTCCTCTTCTACTATTTGTGCCGTTCCGTGCAAATAGATTATGAAATTAACGCAGTAGCTCAGTTTATCCTCCATTATTATTTATGAAACCACCCACTTGTATGAGAATCCTGTCCTAACCACCCAGACTGGAGAGGCAAATGGTATGGGTTGTCATATAACTCAAGTCTAACAATTCTCGTTGAATCCCTGTTTGTACTCTGTGCAGCAGTTCACAACTATCCCGACAGGCCTGCATATATCCTTATATATAAATCTGAAACAGCTTATTAGGCATTCACCGAAACCAGTGGGAATTCGTTAGTAAGCGGGCCAAGATATGTCAAACTAGGGTCAAAATATTACTGAACTTAACTCGGTCACCTTTCTCACGTGTGGTAGGGTTGACTGCGGCAAGTGAATAGAGAGGAAGAAGGTGTAGCATTATAAAGGTTTATGCTACCCCGAACGCCGGGATTTTTGTACCAAGTACACATTTGGTTGGCGTGGTAGGTTCACTTGAGTCAGCTATTCATGCTACGAAGCATTTTCAGTAGCGGTAATGAGCGGCTAGACTGTGAGCTGTATGAAGTCTTGTAGGCGCTACAGCAGTTACCGTCGCTACCATGCTTTCCTACTTCTACACCTTCCAGGCATGAGCGAGCTCTCAGACAAGAAGAGTTCATCAAAGAGAGCTTCCACTCGCCTCCTCAGTTTTCTTTGGATTGCGTCACATAAATTATTAGGTAGGGCTGATAGGAGGGAAATGGAACATCACGTCGTTGGATACATTAGCATTATTAAAAACACCTCGAATTATACTCAGCCTTCCCACTACGTACTTAACACATTGCGTGTGGGTGGAACTCAGTAGCTCGAGGTTGGTAACTTTTAGAGCGGGTTAGTAACCTCAGTGCACTCAAATACTGATCCTGACCGACAGACTTTCCACTTGTGGCGGAATTCACAAAGTTCGCGAAATCCAACATTCTCTCACTGTTACCCCTACATATAGTATTTGCATTTTCCTTGGTCATACATACATTTTTGACCGATCATGCAAAGTTGTTCTCCCTTAAGAATAAAGACTTTTTGAGGAGGAGAAAGTTGGCTGCGAACATAACTTGGATGTAATTTGACGCTATCGCGTTATTGTAACTTTTTTTATTGCTACATGAATTATTAATCCAGTCCCCGTTTTCCCTGGAGAATTAAACTCTTGGCTGAGAGGTAATTTTATGTACGGAGTCAATTTGCGGGCCGTGCACTTTCTCATGTCATTCCCTGTGGTGATCCGAGGGATAAAATCCGGATTTTCTCTCTTTTTCGGGTCGGTTTCTTTGGTGGTGGAATCAGACGTCTGCTCCGCAGAGTTGGTTGGTTCTTTCAGTTGTGCGTGTTGGAAGGCTGCGTGCTTATGTCAACGTTGCATGCCATATCAAATCAGTGGTGGGAATGACCGAGCAGACTTATCGGGAATAACAAGACTTTTCTCCATGCAACTCAACTCGGACTATACAGATAGGTTAATGTTTAATTGTTTAATACATACCATTACCCTTATCAATGGTCCTGAACTCAATGAGTAGCCTGATCGATTCCACACCGGGCTCCATTTGAACTGGTTCCAATTAAGTGAACCGGTTCACTCCATCTCCTTCTCTTTCTCTCTCTCACAAACACACAACCAACCGACGTACTCATGTAACGTTACACCAATGCACTCATAGTCAAGATTTACCACCTTGCATGCTACACTTAAATCCGTCATAATGGGGAGAAAGTTGCGCAGCTGTCTACTCCGGAAACCCTAGACTCAGCACCAGTTAGGACTTTAAGTGGGCGAGGAAATGGACCAAATTAACCAAAGTGTAATGGGACACGTTTGTGAGACATGGCTACGTGAAGGCTTGACCCAGTGCTCTCTTTTAATGCGTACAGTTTGAATTGAACCCTTGAGTCTAAACCTCTTACATTCTTCCTATTCACCATAATTTTATGATGTCATAATCACTATGTAGGACGAACTTTATTCGGCGGCGCGAAAAGGGTTTGTGCGATTGAATTTCTACTTTTGTATGCTATTTGTGAATAAAAGCATAATTACTCAAGATAAAGTATCATCATTGGTACATGGAAAATCCACGTCATTGGGATCTGTCGGATGTAATTACAATATAATTTGTACTTTAGAAATCAGTTGAAGAGGCGGCAGTAGTATGACCAGTAACATGCTACTCTCACTCCCATTGGTTGAGGTGTTTGAGTTCTGCACTATCCGAAGAGGTTA
>VYYI01002388.1:0-15087 GCA_021029175.1 Bilobella aurantiaca | reverse complement strand
CTCATGCGCACACAAATATGTTCATGTCACTGCGCGTGCACAATCATGTCCGCACCGGTGCACAAAGTATGAAAATCCTAAAAACATTAGCACCAATGCAATGCACGCAGTGGATTCGTCCAACGAATTACAAGCACAGATTTGCAGACGTGGACATTCCTGGGGCAGTCCTGTTATCCCATGTAATATTGCTGACGGTTCCAGTTCATAGCTAAAGTTCACAAAAATAAAATGTGAATTGTTCACAAGTAGGCATAGTACATTAAGTATCAAGTCAGCACCCAGTGCTGTGCGTAATTCGGACGAATTTTCCATGTCTTAACGCACTTTTTTGCATGTTTATTCAAATTCTGACCACTCTCCGCCGGCAGGATAACATTCTCTTTAAAAATTTCGCACTCAAAAATTTAAAAAAGTTCATACAGCGACAAAGTGCGCAGTTCTAGTTTAGTAATTCCGAGAGTGCACTATTCCAGAGTAGTTCTAGTGCATCGTTTTCCACTCCCAATAGTACAAGGCAGGTGACACTGCAACCGAAATTCCCATCTCTGATTATAAAATTTTGCATTGACGCGGTTTTGCCACTTCACATGTGGAATTTGACGGTCGTATTCATCTTTCAATTGTCAAGTTGATTGGCACCCGGAAAGCTTGAGAAATAAAAAATTATTCCAGTTAATAAGTTGGAAATTGAGATATAAAAATTAGGAATTTAAAATCTCTACATGGTAATTGAGGTACGAAAATGTTTTTCATTTCGCAATTGCATTTGTAAACTTATTTTTCATTTTCCAAATCATTTTTCAAAGCACTGCACTATTCTGCGGTCCTCGCTATCCATCTGGGTCTTGATTGGGAGCTGTGCGATGCTACACAGTCAATTTTTGCTGTCCCTTCAACTGCTCGTCATCCTTCACCACGTGCCTTTATCCCGCCGTAAGTAGACTTGTACCGTTCCTCCACCCTCGCCTCAAAAGAAGTCACAAATTTTTAACATTTCAATCGAGCCCTCCCTCTCAACCCAGCCATAGAATGCTACAGTTGTTTCTACACGGAATCACCCGAGCATCACAAAAACATCTCCCCCACCGCCTCATCGTCCTGCCTGGACCCGGCAGAGTCAAAAATCGTGCCCGTCCTCTGCAAAGGTGATCAACGCTGCATCCAGGGTTCTTACACAAGTAGTCTTAGCGGGAAGGAGATGTACCGGGCCTGTGAGAGCAACTTTGAGAGCGGCTGCAACCGGCTCCCCCTCACTCAAACTGTCCATGAGCTGCCCAACGGGACGACGACCCCCGACGTCTACCGGGACGAGTACATCTGCGTCTGCAATACAAACCTGTGCAACAATGAGGTGGGTGCATGGGTCAAGCTACGTCGGGAAGCTAATAATAATGTCTCATCCAGTCGCTCATCCACACCGCCGAGTTCATTCCACCTTCCATCCTGCTCCTGGACTTTGTTGCAGTCGCTAGCAAGTATCATTCTTCTACGATTGAGTCCTTAAAAAAGCCGTCCGCACACAGTTCTTTTTTTGCAAAATAACATCCATTACAATGGCTAAAAGTTAGCCTTGACAACTTTTGGGATACACTTTATAGCCACGTAACAACACACACTACTCGTTTTCACTAAAAGTAGTTGTCCAGGACTGCAGCCAATTAAAAAGCTGTCCACTTTACACATCTTCGCGGAAACTCTCTTACTTTAAAATGTCAAAAAAATTGCAATAATTTGAAAAATGTTCAAGGCTCATATTCCTGCGGGAGTTTGGAACTGTGGAAAATGAGCGGTACTTTCAAAATTTTCTCATAACGTAACATGAAAGCGCAACCCTCACACTCATGGGAAATGATCAAAAAGTCTTCAAGTAAATGTGAAATGAGTACTCACGCGGCGCAGTACCTCAATTGACTCAAAATTAACATGAATTTCTGTTTCGTCAAATGATCGTCCTCACCATAATATGAACCAGACTTACCAGAGACTTGACGAAAAAACCACTCAAGTCCCCGCCAACTTTTGAGTACTTGCAAGTTTTTTTAGAAAATGCGCCAGTGAAAACAAGTCGGACTGCGCACAAATTGACCGCAATAACCGGAAAATAGGAGCCTAACTTGGACGTAACTGCGCGGCTCCTCATAGCTCTGAAAAGAATCTTCAACCCCTGTGTACAACAAGATGGTCAAACATGTCTCATATTTAATGCAGTTTCCCCGCACACAGTAGTATTACACTCAAGTGGTGGCGTGACTTGTACTGGTTTCAACCTCGGACGCCGATCCGTCATCAGAGCCACTTACTAACTCTCAGTGTTCAACGCCTTCTAACATTATAATAAGTGCATCCCAACCATCACCACCGCCGCCACCGCCACTATTTTAGACGTATAGAACTCTCATGGGAAAAACATATAATAATTGAAAACTACCATATAATCCATGTATTCCACCAGACAGCCAGACAGACAGACAGGTAGGTAGGTAGGTAGGTAGGCATAATTCATGTAAATATATTTCTCACCCCACTACCCAATAGCCGCACGTGTGGAGTCTACCGGCGGTGACGGCGTCGTCGGCAGTCGGAAGGTGACCACCGAGCCAACAACTCCATCGTATGTGGCTCTTCGCGATGATGAGGCTCATGATATTAGTGTGGGGAAATGTTAGCCAGGCGACACTTACACATAAATACTGTTTCAATCGCGTAATAGTATTATTATTACTATTGACTCAACAGCGTCACCTTGTCCATGCTCAGCCACTCCGCCAGCACTTGTGCCTAAAACAACAGCCAAAGGCACTACGTTACGCTCTACTTTGAACCGCTGCCACACTTATAATGCATTCATTACTATCATTATTACTTCTGACTATCGAATTTTCCGGATTAAGTGCCCATCATCATCCTGGATTTTCCATGGGGTTTCCGCACGTTGGTTTGAAGCAAATGTGAACACTCTCTGTTTGTAACTCCAAGTGTGGCGGAGACAAAAGCCTGAAAGCTGGGAGTGTCCGCAGGCTGGCGTCAGTTAGTATCAGTACGGTAGTATCTACCTCCGGCGGCACGGCTGGTGGCAACACTAACACCACTCCTTACTCGTCATCACTGACGACGAGAGTCAATCACGGGGACATGCTGTATTGCCGGAACTCATATGGTCGTCGGCTCCAACGCCACCGACTCATTCCCAGTCTCTTTCAAGAGTTACAATAATAATAATAATTGTTAACAACCCAAATCCACTCCAGTTTGGGTGAGGGACAGTCTAAATTGTATAAATTGCTTGAGTAAGAGCCTTCCACATAATACCTTACAAGAGGGTCCAACAAAAGTGTATCACGAGACAAGAGTCATCATCATAGTTGATGCAGAAGGTTGGATGGATCTCTGTGAGTGAGAGCCCAGCTGGGAGTGCAAAGAGTGTGTGTGTAAAAAGACGGCGGCGTCCCCAAGCCAGACGGACGGAGATATACTTGGACGGGGCTTCCTAATAATGCACATTGCAGTGGATGGATACAGAGGGCTCGTGTAAATATTTCCCATGCACTATTGCTCTCACAAAAGGGCGAGAGGTACAGGGAGACGGAGGAAGCCCTAATAAGTCCATTGTGTGTAATCTCCATCCGTCTGCTTCGGAACATGTATATGCACACAAACACCTTATCCTGTCCGCCCAGACGTATAATTTTTAGTCCCTCACAGGCTCCCTGTTGTGGCACTTTTGAACGGACTGACTCGACTCACTGACTGAGGATATTATAAAGTAGCGGATAATGTGGAGCGGAAAGGATCTCTTAAGACAGTCATTTTCCCCAATCTTTTGAGGAGAACAAGGAGAGTCCAGCCCGTGCCAACTGCTAATTTTTAGTGGCACACAGGCGGCCACAAAACACACTGGTTTAGTTCCGCAGAATTCTTGTAAATTGGCTGATGGTGTGTGGGACTGCGTGCATGCATTGGTGCTAATGTTTTTAGGATTTTCATACTTTGTGCACCGGTGCGGACATGATTGTGCACGCGCAGTGACATGAACATATTTGTGTGCGCATGAGTTTGCGCATGCGGGTGTGTATGTGAGTGAACATGTGTGAGCATATTTTCATGTGCACGTTTGTGCACATTCTCGTATACAAAATTTGGCGCATGCGCAATAATAACATTTTGTGCATGCGTGACTGGAAACTTTTGCGCATGCGTGTGTACGTGTGCGTGGATGCATTAGGATACTCATGTGTACCTGCGTAAACGCATAAGTGTGTGTGTGTGTATTGGCTCATAATGAGCTTGGCGTGTGCATGCGTTTGCGCATGCGTGTGTGCATGTAAATTTCAATGTGTGCGACGGCAAAGACGCAACTTTGCAGGGATTGTGACGCGAAATATGAATGCAGCTTTTGGCGTTTTCTTGACTTCGAAGCTCTTAAGACCGTTTTTTCTTTCATTTTTCCCCGTTTTGCTGCAGAGTGCCTACAAATTAAAGCGGTCTCACAAAAACTAGATTTAAAAAGCTCGTCGTCAGCGTACTCTATGAGTCACCTTCTTAATTCCTTAAGTTTCGAGTCGTCCTGTGATGTCACTAATGACTTTTGTTACTTCGGTCTTCGCATAACTGATGCTTGCTATGATTAGTTTCCATTCATTCTCCATTGTACATTACATAGACTTAATTAGAAAACTTATAGTTACTCTCAAAATGTCAGATCGTGGGTAAGGCCATGAGAATAAATAACGTAATGATTTTAATGTGCATGTGCATGTTTGTACAAGCGTTTGCAGATGCATGTGTAAATGTGTGTGAGTGTCTGTGTATGTACATGCGCATGCGTGTGTTCACCAAACTCCTACTGCGGTCGTTCCAGGTGATTTGCACGAGCGCAGGGGCGGCGAAACCGGGTCATTACGATATGAATAAAGAATTATGAGACACGCTGGACTGAGTTTCACTGTGAGCTTTCCTTCCCCGGGGATCCACCCCACCCACCACCGGCCTCCTCCTTGGCTCGTGCTCCTGGGACAGTCACCCGCAATACGGCAGCAAGGCACGGCTGATCAGATCCTCCAGCCTGCCCAGCTGCCTCCAATAATGTCTTCTCTTTCTAACCCTCCGTCCTCCTGACTGCGGGGAGGACTTTTATGCGCCATTGTCCTCCCTCATATGGTTTCAGATTCCGTCCAACTTTTCCTCAACGGCTCCGTTGGAGAGTAAACATTTCCCATGTCGGAATACATTGCCTTCTCCAACAACAACAACTCCCACACAATGTTCTTGCCTTACTCCCTCCCTTCGAGCAATAGACATGGGAGTGGGAAAGCTCATATTGTTGACTAAACAGCAGCACAGGATCAGTTTGCCAATGAGCTGGAATAATGGCAGCGAGAACTCCATGAACAGCAGGCGGCGATGTGGTGTGTGGTGTATTACTACAGCAAGCTGGCGCCTTGCTATTATATCTAAATAATAATATTAATAATGAGCTTTCCACACGCAACAGGTGTCCCCCTGGGCTTTGGAGGGCGCGGACGCTCCTCCAAACTTCCGTAAATAATTTCACATTTCACCACCAACTCCCGCCACTCAAATTAGGAGTGGAGATTCTCCATGTTTTCCCACTTTGTCAATTGGGATGATACTGGATCGTCGAGTGATCACGGAATTTAAAGGCAACTTGCAAAACAGCCTGATTTTACCGGAGGCAATAAAACTATTGATGAGAAATTTTTTGTGGAAAAATTATTGTGGAAGTTGGCAAAATCCGTGCGGTCAGCAAATATTCACAGTAATTTCTTCGAAATGGTACTCAATAAAAACCATAACTCATCACCCTACAGTGCACTGGTAACCGCGCTACAGTCGACACTGTAAGTCCACAAAGCATATGGAATTCACACCTTAATTCCACATTCTTTGGTGAGCCGAACATTTCGGAGTTACTCCGACCGGACCAGATCCCCCAAATCACACGAGCAGTAAATGCGGAAACATTGCCGGGAACATTGCCCCGACTGTCTCACGATTCCCTTGGAAACAAACCCATCAACTTCCCACACAAATTCTCAGCTTCCCCACACAAAACTTTGTCCAACGTCTTCCAACTCGCCCCCATCACCATCTCAATCCGGTCATCATCATCATCATCATCATCTCACCCTCAAGTTTCTTCAACTTCTCACCTTTCAGCCTTCTGCCTCTCTTTCTTACACTCTCCTGCCCTGCTATCAAAACTCTGATTAAATAATGTGGGAACCACACCACCGCACCATCCGTATCTCTCTCACACTCACTCGCTCTCTCACTCAGTCAGTCTGCCAGAACTATCAGACCGCCAGACTCAAAGGAGTTTCCATTACCAATAAAGATATATACATATATACACACACACACACACACAAACACGCACTCTTATTTAAAAGTCATCACGGATTACTTCCACTCTACCGTCTCATCTAACGACTCTGCGGCATCCGCGGTTTTCACCATCATTATTGACAGAGTCCCCCCACATTGTGCCTCTACACACCGAGTCCCCTCATTGTCTCACATTACAATAGTAATCACTTCCAACTTCACAATCTTCTTTTAGGGAAAAGAGCGCCATAGAGATAGTGTGTGTGTGTGTGTGTGTGTGTGTGTGTGTGTGTGTGTGTGTGTGTGTGTGTGTGTGTGTGTGTTTTTGTGTGAGTGACGAGTTGTGTGTGGAGGCGGAGAACTGACCATGGGGTGGACATTAGGTAGAGGCGAGAGCATATATTTTTTTCATCATATCGCAACCATACAGATACAGACTTTGCCGCGCCCGCCCAATAACCTCATAAGCTGTTCTTCCTCCTCCTCCTCCAGGCTGGAGACAGGCTGGCGAGCGTGGGGAGGAAGTTTAAAAGTTATTCCGTGTTCAACTCACTCAACCATCCCTTTCCCAGCTCCAATTTCCCACTTGCTCAGCCTCGGCCTCCTAGAAATTTTCAACTTTTTCACCATCTCACTAAGTCACTCACTCATACTACTACCAGCTTCTCCGATAAAAGAAACTCTACTTCCCACTCACTCACTCAGTCAGTTTCTACTATCATGATCATGTTGATTCGGGTGTGTTTGTGCGTATGTTTGTACGTATGTGTGTATGTTGCGTTTATCCGTGTGTGTGTGTGTGTGTATGAGTAAGTGTGTGTGTGTGTGTATGTGTGTGTATGAGTAAGTGTGTGTGTGTGTGTGTGTATGAGTAAGTGTGTGTGTGTGTGTGTGTATGTGTGTGAGTGAGTGAGCACGACCCCCTAAAAGTATAGGTGATAGTGATGGCTAGGAAGCAATTAGGGTCGGGAATCCGTGCGTATCGCTTAATGAAGAAAGCCTCTCTCTCGCTCTTTCGTCTACCCTCCGCTTCGTAATCAGTTGGAAAATGGTTGAGAAAGTTCTCAATAAAATGGGGAATAATGTGTTTTTTATCTATAATTTTATGTATCCTGGCGAGGACCCGGAGCGCCAGCGCCCAATTCCCATCATCACAACCACAACCACAGCAACAACAACAGCAGCAGTATCATCTCCACGTCCACTCATCGCCATCTCCTTCGCTTCCTGGTGGTTTTGGTGGTGTTGGTGGTGGTGGTGGCGGTAATGGTGAGGAATTGAGAAGACAGTCTTTGAAATCCCTTCCACCACTTTCCGTGGTGATGGTCAAGGGACGACCAAGGATACGCGCCGGCTGGCTCCTGATAGCATGGGACACATACAGCATAGGCTGACTCATCCAACTCTCTCAAGATAGTCAGTCTCTCACCTGTAATTTGAAGGGATGAGAGGGACAGATTGATACATGCATGCAGCCAGATATTTTCCGCGCCTCCGCAGAGAGGGCCCCCAATGACCACAATATCTGGAGACAAGGGCCGGCCTGCGGAGGAGGAAAAGGGGGAGAGATAGGGACGGAATAAGTGCCTGAGTTTGTGAGGGAGAAGGACGGAGAGGAAAAAAAAAGTTATGTGACCAGAATTTAGGTAGGATCCGGAATTTAATTTTCAAAGTTCCAATGGCCCTTCAAACATGATATAATGCATACGTAGTAGGTTGGGCAGGAGTTGGACATGGGATGAAAGGAAGGAACGGAGAAACAAATACCAAATGCCAATGGACCAGAAGAAAAAGAAGAAGATGAAGATGATGATGAAGAAGAAGAAGAAGAGGAAGACGAGGACTTTTGGAAATGTTTTAAAGGAGTCTGGAAGAGATAGAGAGAGATACGATGACAGGAATTTCCACTTTGTGTCCCTGGACTTCACACGTGGTTCCCCTCATCACTTTTCACTCACGGCTCCCTCCAAAATAGATAGAGAGAGAGAGAGGAAAGATGTATACATTTTAGTACACTACTCTCAGTTGTATGCAATATAATCCTTTCTTAATGTATGTCAAATATATATGAGTAAATTATATCTGTATGTGTGTGTGTTAGAGGGGTCCCTTGATATGATGACTATATAGAGACGAGGCTGACTGGACTCAGTCAGTCAGCCAGTCAGTTTTACTGTATAGGACAGCGACGGCGAGTAGGATGAGGACCGCAGAGCATTGGGCCACGGAGCACTTTTCCCTTCATAAAGTGCAGGAGCGGAGCGGCTTTATTAGCCTCTCACTTAGCGTCATTTACCCGACTCTAATGGGCCCAGGGTGGTCACACACATGGAGGCACACACACACACACACACGGACAAACACAAGCACAGGCACATTTGAACATATGGGGATAGGACGTAGTGCTATAAAATGTAAAAGTGGACGATTGTCTTCCATTAAATTGATTTTCCTAATCCCAATAAATACTTTTTTTTGACTCCGCAGAATAATGGCCATTATTTACCCAAGGTAATTACACAAGGTTTTTAGGGTCGTAAATTAATAAAATTATTATTCATCTCCTCCTCCCTCCCGCAGACAGACGCTCTCTGCTGCTCCAGACAGGCGCATACAGACTCACGGACGCACACACACATACACACACACACACACACACACGCAATGATTCGTATATATACACACACAACGCGTCATATAAACACACACAATGGCTCATGTGTTCACACAGGCTCACGCACTCGCCGCGCGCACACACACACACAATCGTTCATAAACACACACACATGCGCAATTGCGCATTAACATAGTGACTCAAGTACACAAACGTGCATAGGCTCACATTTGTACATACACACACACGGGCTCATGCATAAGCCACTGAAACGGCAATACGAATAGACCAGCAAACTGTGCAGCAGTACGATACCTCCACGTAACTGGCCACATTATACAGACATTACTCAGTGAGAAGAAGAGTCGCCGCCAAATGAAGGCAAAAAAGTTTTGAAAAATATACAACTGATTTCCGCGCAATATCATCTGCTCCCTCCAACCCTTCAAAAGCAGCAAAAGTAAAAATGTTGTGTACATATATATATACATAGGAATCACTTAACTCCTTCTTCATCCCACTTTTGGCCCCACGAGTCGGTCGTCCTCAACAATATACGCTATAGAGCTTCCATAATGTTTTGACGGTCCAAAGCATACACATAAATACGCGGGCAAAGAGAGCGAGACAGGGATGATGATGATAATAGAAAACGGTCCAACTGGAAGTAAGGCGCCAGTTCATTTCCGTTCAGCTGTTCAACCAACTTTAGTTCCGTAGTAGAAGCGCAGCGTCGTCCAACCAAGACTCACCACACCGCACCGGCGTCACATGAAAGTCATACCTTACAAAACACAGGGAGACTCCCTGTAAGTGCACGCACGCACACACACACACAGTCATACACACACATCCCCGCACACACACACACACACAGTCATACACACACATCCCCGCACACACACACACGGATTCATCATATACACACATGCGCGCTCACACGCACACACACACGATCACCACACACACACATGCTCGCGCGCACACACTCAAAAGAAGTGCACGTACATTTCCCACTGTCAGCAGCTCCACTCTCTGGAGCTCCTCCACAGCCTTCATGTTGGGTCCAATTATTCACAATCATCCACAATTACCTCGCATCCTCCTGCATCCGAAATTTCTCAGGATTACGCAGCACATCTGTAAATAAAGATGAGAGTGGGGAGAGGGAGGACATTGGCTCATTTAAATATAACAACTTTTACTACCACAACCACTACTACTACTACTACTACTACTTCTTTACTAACAACTATGCTACATAGTCAAGCCGCATTTGCGTGTCCCCCACCAATCCTATCCAGCTTTTCCAACCATCACAATAATAGAGAGTCCAGAGTCTACACACATTCGCTCCGCCTGGCAAGGTACAATGATACAATTTTGTCCATCACTACTACAACGAGCTTGCACGGAGCCAGCAGATAGTGTACATGGTGCAGACCCCTGTGTCGTATGGGAGTCAATATAAACGGAGACGTACACACACTACTGTACATACACTGTATAGTACATTACAGAATTGTAGTGGATGTGAGAGTCAGGGATTCGGTAACCGATCAAACGTCCCACACAAACACACACATAATATCAAACCCATACCTTTGTTCCCCTTCCTTTATTTCCACTGCAACCCCATAATTCTTGGCACACCATTTGGAACTGTGGACAGGGTCTGATCAGCTCGCAACTGTATCATCACACCGTCTCCATCCCCAACATCATCATCATCATCATCATCACAACTAGACTCACTCGACCGACACATCGCCGGCTATTCGTCGTCCACAACTCCAAGTGAGCACAGCACTGTCAGAGGGTGGATTTGAACTCCACAATAAAACTGGAAAAGTCAACACACAGGGAAAACGGAAAGAACTCATCCATCCATCCATCCAATCCATCTCAGTTAGGAACCCACGACCCTCCACCATTCACTCCTTCCAAAATACAAACATTGGCCCGCACGTCTATACACACACAGAGCGGATTTACCTTTGGGCTTTTACGACTAAAGTTGTTGAGTTTATCAAGACGCGAGCCAAAAGCTCTCCTCCTCGTTTCAAAACTCTGCCGTCAAACTCTACGAGTTGGAATTTCTATTCCTTCGGCTCCACTGGCTTGAGACTCCGAGTCGAGCCAGTTAGTCCACAGTCAGTCAGTCCCTGTAGCCCTCCAACTATATACATTACACTATTTAGTGGTTCCCTTATAACAAACTCACTCACTCTTCCCTACTGCTGGCTGTCAAGGGCCACGGAGCCCTGCCTTATTACCGCACACAACTCCAGACACACACACACGGAGCACAGGCTACTCATCCGTCATCGGTGAGTACGGAGCGTGTAATTAACGTCTAATTTCTCACGTTTCCTACAACTGGAAAATCCCTAATTAAAAACAACCGCCACCGCCCACCCTGTCAACCACGTCTTATGAATATTATAGACTTCAAGTGACAAGTGTCAATTCACTGTGGTCCACGATACTTCAAATTCAACTCCCGCACCTTCGAATGTCCCGCCTGCCCTGCCAAACGTAACTGACACTAATTCTGCAGTGCTGCACACTTGGAATAGTAGTGATCCATCCCCACTCATCCCGGTGTTTCCAAACGTTTGCAATTCAAAATCCGGCGGCAGGCCGGTGAGCGGAATATATGCCTGTCAGTGTGTACACATGCGTACATACGTACGGCCAGTGGACTCTTTCGGTCAGTGCGAGCACGTGGTTCCCGCAGTATTAATATAAAGCCGCACGGCATACCGTCGCCAGTTCACTGTAGTGTATGGAGTGAGAGTCGTGTTCATCATCATCATCATCTCGTCCGCACACAATAGCTCAGTGTGATAAATAAGCCAGGCTTTTGTGTGCGATAAGGCCCCTATATTATCCGCACATCTACTCGGACGGTGGACATATGTATGAGCGTGTCAAATATCCATAGCGTCCGTGAATGAACCCTATCACTCTCGATCCACAGCACTGTGGACACTCGAGCAAGTTGAGACAGGAAAATTATTATTATTATTATTATTACTATTAATATTATCATTATTACCACGACAATGTTCCCCGTCAATTGAAGAGGCCATTAGCATTTATTACTGGACGGACTGACTGAGATTCCTCTGTTGAGGAAACGAATTTTGCCGACACTGCCGCCGCACTATCGTGGAGTGAATGACGACGACGACGACTCGGCGGAGTCCAACTCATTACTAAATACACATAAAAACATAAATTATTGATCCCTGCAGTTTCTTGCCGTTGTTGGTATAGGGGACCGAGAGGATTTTTGTGTGGATAGCCCTGTGGAGTTGGCCAGATGATTTAATCCTGTACAGAGAGTGTGAAGTGTTCCCTGCTGCTTTTTGTAAAAGAAGGAAGGACCCACTGCTATCTCTCTCGTGAGCAACCGCTCATAATATGTGCGCNCCACTGCTATCTCTCTCGTGAGCAACCGCTCATAATATGTGCGCCGGGTTCTGTGGTTTCCATGCACTGCCTGGCCGTATATCTTCTGCCCCGTGGCTCATTTGATTTCTTCATTCATTATTGACGACGGTAAGTATTCATGGGGGGATTGGATGGGGGAATTGAATATTATCATTATATGGTTGGGTTACATCTCATCTCATCATCATCGTCAGCATGATCAACATCATATCATCGGTGAATTTTACGTAGTGGGTGGGTGGACAGTTGGTCTCATTCTTCCCATTGTTTACCTCCGACTGCTGTTTGGAAATTTTACCTTGTGTATACATGTGATGATGATGTCTATGATGAGTTGCACTTTCATAATGGTAATATAGTAAAATAATAGTAATAATAGTAGTAGTTCCCAATTTTTTTCTATTAGACCAATGGAAATTATTATTATATGATGATCATGATGATAGGCTCATCTGATAAACCACAAGGAGGAGACGTGGTGGACGTGGATGGACGCATAGAGATACAGATAAGAAGAGGAACCACAAGGGGTTGCATACTGGAACCTGCCCACAGTACGAGCTTCTGTTCGGCTCCTATACGTATTGCCGGCCTGCTGCTTCCTAATCTCCCGCGGGAGATTCACCTCGTCGCTACAGATATTCGCTCATCAGTTTTTTGTTCGCGTCACTTCTGGACGGCCCATTGTATTGTTCTTCGTGTTGTTGTTGTTGTTCATGTTGTTGTGGTGGTGGACATGAGTGGGTTATTGCCTGGAGCGGATTTCATGTAAATGTTGGACCGTCCTGACTGACCCAGAAGGAAGCAAGAGGTTGCTGGAGTTGAAGAGGAATTGAGTCAAGTTACCTCTCCATTAAATGACTTATGATAATTTAATCAGTGGATCAATTTACATCAAACAGCTGCTCCTCCAGACTTGATACACGTTGCAAGTAAGAGAGACGTTTGTTTTTTATAGGTTACTGCTGTAGCTATATGTGCATCTTTCGGATGCCGTCGTCGTTTGTATTACGAATATGACAACTGGCTGCAAGAATGTCACTACTATGGCCCTTGTGTTGGAATCTTCTGCATTTCCTCAATTTTGGTTGGCTTTGCTCTGCTATTGTTAACCATGGCGGCAAGGTATGAACATCGTGCTCGGGCACAACTCCTTTCGATATACTGACATCCCCTCCGAATAATTTCCGTTGCTGTCCTATCAATGAGTATACATGAGCGTGCTGCCGCAAATTGGCGGGTTCACTGGAACGATTTGAAATGATGATGCCCAAGAGACGTGCTGCCAATCCATTTATGGCGTTTGCTCAGGAAAATCCACATGTTCACGTTCCTGGTTCCGTCGACGGTTGATGACAGCAGTGTTGTTCCCCGTCATTCACTTTGAATTTCCTACGTTGTGCCGTCGTGATGAACAGGGCGATCGTTCCGTTGTAGGTTGCCTCGTGTCGTCGTCGTCGTCGTCCAGAACGAAATTAGTTGAGGATGTTAGGAGGGTTGAGAGAAAAGTTTTGGGGAAAACAAAGGGACGGACGTCATCCAAAGTAAACAAGACACCGGGCTGTTGGTGTAAGTGAGAGCCCTGTCGTAAAATCCATGGGATTCCGATGCTGTGACGACGTACACTAAAATCTCCGTATAACGGCCTTTTGTATCACGGTCATCTGGTTATAACGGTCAATTTTTTCAGGTTTCCCGTCTTAACTCTTACTGGGCTTTTTTCATGGCTTATAACGGTCTTCTCTTATAACGGTCAAATCATCTGAATCCCCTGAAGACCGTACTAGCGAGATTTTACTGTAGATCCAAAATAATGTACATGCACTGCTCCACGAACGATTATGAGTCCCAGCGTTTGAGTTTCCCTCAGAAATTTACACATTTATGATTTTTATTGTGTTTACCACAGGTAGGTTTTCCCCATAGTAGTATAGCTTCCCTCAGGGTCCTACCTAACCCTCCCTTGAGCCTATCCGTACCTTAGTCCACTTACTTAGTGGCGAAGGTCCCAAAGCCCGGCCGGTACATCTTTTCCACCAGAGAGTCATAAAAATTTAGTGGGCAAAGTTTCGCAAAACTCACTCATTCCTATCATCATCATCAACGACATGTAGATTGAAGGGAAAAGGGGGAAAACTGGGCTGTTATTACCATTATTATTGATTAACTCCAAGGTTGGGATGTTTTGACAGGTTGGGGATTTGTCAGTGAGGTTATTGCATCCCGCACTCACTGTGAGTCACTCAAGTGTATAGTCTCTACTTCATGGGAGTGAATACTTGTAATTTTTAAATGACCCTTTGGAAATTAACGAGGGGTGATCCATTTCCCCCTTTGTTCCCCTTGTAAACATGCAGAGAGATTTTGCAAACATTGTACATGTGGCTGCTGGAAATCCTTGCAAACTTTGTAGTATTTTCCCAGTTTTTTCATTCCCTGTCGAGTTCTTTTTCTTCTTCCCAGGAACTCCAACAGTATAATTCGCATTGGACCGGCTCGTAAAGTTAAATAGTTCAGGTCCTTGTTGTTCCTCCACCATGAAATAGAAATGCCCAGTGTGAAACAAAGGCATCTTCTCCTAACATTCCCCTCTTCCCCGCATCCTGAAGGCCAAAGTGTCATGAACGCGAAACATGGGTTGGTTAGTCGCTGCTATTACACAATAT
>VYYI01002387.1:0-15096 GCA_021029175.1 Bilobella aurantiaca | reverse complement strand
AACCTCTGCCGGGACTTCTCTTGAGGACGCCGACCTCTGCCGGGACTTCTCTTGAGGACGCCAACCTCTGCCGGGACTTCTCTTGAGGACGCTGACTGCCGGGACTTCTCTTGAGGACGCCGACCTCTGCTGGTACTTCTCTTCAAGACGCCGACCTCTGCTGGACTTCTCTTGAGGACGCTGACTGCCGGGACTTCTCTTGAGGAGGCCGACCTCTGCTGGGACTTCTCTTGAGGACGCCGACCTCTGCTGGGACTACTCTTGAGGACGCCGACCTCTGCTGGGACTACTCTTGAATATTGGAATTATGACAAATATGGAAATATGGAAATATTGACTCTTATTGAATTTGGACGTTTTTACTTTTGGCCTTTATTATTTTGGCCCTTATTATTTTGGTCCTTATTATTTTTGGCCTTTATTATTTTGGCCCTTATTATTTTTGGTCCTTATTATTTGGCCCTTATTATTTTGGCCCTTATTTTTTGGACCTTATGGCGTGCTACCTGCTAAACTCTTGCGAAAGCAATTTCTACGCCACAATGAGAAATTGTACCTAAAAAGTTTAGTTCTGCTAATCTAATAAAGAACAGTTTTATCTTTCAAAATCATACTGACATTTCAAAATTATATCTAAAGCAGAACTTTGGCTTAAGCACAAGGAAACTGTTTTAATAATCTATTTTTAATTATAGCTTTTTCTATATAGTCGTATTTCTTTGAATAGCCAATGGCATGCTCTGTATTATTCTCACAAAACAACACAAGGAAGCAAAAATTAAGTAAACAAGCCCGTGTTTGGACCGTGGTTATTTAAATTGTGACCCGGATGAGTGTGCCTATGACTCGTATGACCTCTGACTGACCTGATGGACTCGTAGGGACGACCTGTGACCTCTGATGGGTCAATGAGTGGATGGATGGTGGGTGCTGGTGGCTCGTACCCACCACAACACAATGAAATGAACGGAGAGCCACGCAAGGAGATGTTGCTCCGTTGATCCTTTATTTCCCACTACCTAACCTATGCTTATCCTATGCCTATCCTATGCCTTCCTCCTTCTTCTCCTTCCCGTCACAAAATGACGCTTGATTTAAATTCACCTTCATAGTTAATTTAATTTAAAGTCAACTTTTGTACGAAATGTTTATGGAATGGCATTGAAACAAGTCCTAGAAATTTGAATTAAAAATAATTTAAATGACCCCCATGAAAGGACGTGCTTGCTTGAGTCTGTAAAATAAAGGCCAATCAATTGAAAATTAGACTTCTAAACTGAAGGAGAAAAAATGAACTGACTTCATAACCATATTTTCATGATTTATAGTTATTGACTTCAAATTAGGCTCAAATTTAAATTAGCATGGCTGCTGGCATAGCATGGCACTATTCTGGTTCTGATTACGGGGGAGCAGAGATTCGTAATTTCTGTCACTTTATTTCCTTTTTGTTTGAAATTGGGCAAAAATGGGACCATACTTTCGCATTCAAGTCACGATGTTTCTGTCTGTAGCTTTATCGTAGTACGGCTTATTTCCATTTGGGTGAGCACAGAGTTCATCTCCGTTCATCTCCACTAAAGTATCACAGACAATATGGCTAACAAGCTACTCCAAGTCTTATATTCATTACGCAAATGCGAATTTCATGTACGAAAATTATAGGGTTGGGAGTGAAAGTACACTTCTGAAGAAGATCCTAATGCAATCATAATACTGTTTTCATAGGTTGGAAAATGCGTTTGGACTTAGAGTTTTGCATTGACTCTGCACTTTCTCCTGAATTCCAGAAATGAGTCTCAGCTAGTTTTTGCACTTTCTCCGTTCAGATTTCAGCGGTTCACAAATACCTTCCTTCCGCTCAGATTTCAGCGGTTCACAAACAGTAAAAAATTGAGAAGGAAATTGATTCTTACGTGAGGAAGATGGCTGCCCAGAGTTCAAAGGAGAAAGGAGCCAAGAAGGCCATAAGTGGAACGTCCTGGACCTTGGACATGCCCAGAAATCCAACGGCCGAGAAGAAGAATGGCGTGGAAAAGTCTACAGCGACGGAGCGTACCGAGGTTACGGAGAATGGAGCGAAACTCATATGAGCCGACCCCGTGACCAGAACGTCCATTAATCCATTCCAACTTCCGTCGCTCTGCAAAATATTCAATCATCACCCAGTCAGCCATTAGCCTGTGAAGCATTAGAAAGTACTGCAAGGGAGCCTTAATGGACTTTGAGCATCCCTGTCTCCTTCGCATTTAAGTGCTCCTGACACCCTGAGAACAGATTATGGCCAAAGCTAGTCTCCCTAACTTTCTTCTGCCCTACCAAGGAACCTCGGCAGTTCACCGTGCCAGCGGGAGGCGTTGACACACTTTTGAACAAAAGGCATTGGAAGGTCCACGAAAACTAAACTTTCTCCTGTTGTGTCTGGCGTTTAAGTCGCTTCCCTTCGAAATCACAATCGACCTGGAGGATCCAGAAGGATTCGCAGGCAATGAAAATGGAGTGTTAATTTTGTTGTTTATGAGGCTCATCTTTCCTGCTGGAGTTGCATCGTTGTTGTTGGTCAGAATCCAAAAGCGTCCTTCATCAATTCAACAATCCTTAATCACTAAAGCTCAAGATAAAGGGATGCTCATTTTAAGGCCTCTGCGTGAACAGACACATTTTAATTACAAAGTTTGGGATGCCTTCTTCAGCTAAGCATAAGATGAAGTCGCTAAAGTTAGAATGAAGGAGGTTTCCCAAAGAGAAAGTTTAGCATAAATCTTCTACACCTACGACCTCATCTGAATGCCAGGTCTCGAGCGGCGGCGGCTCTTAAAATAAGTTGGAAAATGTAAAGCCTCCTTAGATTGATTAATCATTTTCTCCACGCTGGCATATTTTTTTAGCAAAACCTTTCCAGCGGTCCAAAAGCTGCAATTATAAGCGAAAGCTGGAGATAGAACCTGGAAAGCGTAAGCTTATCCAAACAAAGGTCACAATTAGGATTCACGGAGGATGGCTCATTTAACAGGTACTAAATCAAACGATCCAGTTTATTTTTTTGAAAATATTTTGGAACTTGAACCCGATTACCATCAACTTAAGATCAACTTCCGCGCCATGATTCAAAAATTTGAATTGATCAGGCCTTTGGTGAAAAAAAAGCTGGGAGCGGGTACAAGAGAAAGTACTAGTATAAAGCCTGAGCGAAAATTATTGAAAATTTATATTTCAAAAAGCTCTATGGAATAGAATAGAACGGGAAAGTTTCTGAATTTCCTCTCGTTCCCTTCGTTATGTAAATTGGGAAGTAGTACGAAGGACTTGAAAAGAGGCTCATTGGATTTTATATGCAAAGTGTATGCTGAGAACTCAACCCCATCTGAATGTCATATTGACCAGTGTTATTGCACTTTAAAAATAAATAATGGATTTTGGGTTGGAGGGAAAGCTGAAAAAAAATCGAGGCTGTGGAAAAAGTCATACTGGAAATATTGTAGTAAAAGAGCCTTGAAGTAAGGTAATAGAATTTATGCAGCCAGCTTCCCCACTCTGATTTCATATAGGAAATTTGACACGTGAAACGACTTTCTCTGACGTCTTTCACTTCACTACATTCTTATCGGATCCTACAGACAAGCTACGTCCCATCTATTTCCTATCTCGCAATTTTTTCTTCTATTCTGAAAACATCTTTACAAAATCTTTAGATTTAAAAAAATACTGTATTTCATTGAACAACTTTCCTTTGCTGCTTTGAAATTAGAAGGATACGGGAAATTGGCAATATGACAAACGAATTCGAGGCCATTTTTACAATTCCAAAAAATTGCCGCATCATCATCATACCCCTCAAAATACTGACAGATTTCAGGTAAACCAATCCTGAGTAAGCAAGAGTTCCATCGCGCCCTAATTTCTCAGCCAACCACAGCGACATTCGAAGCCTCATTATTATTCATTGAAATCGAGGAGTATAATGCCCTGGTTCCTTTCAACCTTAGAGTAGTATAATACGGCAGTATAATTAATGTTAAAGCGGAGAGTCGTATATCGGGGCCACACTGCTCACGTACTTCTAAATGAGAAAGGTGGACGGTGAAAGTCGGTCTTGAATAGGTAGACGCTGCATTTGAAAACGTTCTAAAATTTCCTTCTTGTCAAGAGAATAATGGTTTTGAAACATATTTTTACCATCGAGTCGGTATGCCTTCTCGGTTTAACTTTTCAAACAATGCTGAATGTTCATAGGAAGGGAGTTGTACAGAAACTATTTAGGTACTACGAATCGCAGCGGTTCTCACCAAGCGTGTTCCAAAATATCCGTCAGGCACAAGGAACAGGTCAATTTCAAACTTGAGCTCACGACTAATGCTCGTGAGTAAGTCCATGGCTAGTCCATCACAACACGCCAGCTTGTAAGAAGCACCGTCAAGATTCCCTTGGTCAAATTCTGCAAATATGACAGCCAATTCGTCCTACAAAAATACAAAATTTTAGAGGAGAGAAGATCAATCGCTTGAATGTAACTTTCGCTTATTTATGCATAATGCAATATAAGACTTCCACTGCCAAAAAATGTGTTACGAGCTCTAATTACAAAAATAAAATACAAAAAAAAAGTTTACGTAATAATTCTATTTTCATGAGGACTTTAGATTTTAGCAGGGGAATTATTATACTAAAAAATTTTGATGGCTAAATAATACTAATGGAGACGCAGTAGTAGCTTCAGAATTACTCCAAAAGGAAGTTTTAAAAGTGCCATTCAAGCGTATTTTCAGTATCAGCGATTCAATTTTAGCTTGGATTGCATTGCGTCTGCATAACCTACTTTATTCGTTGTGTTAACTTTGAGGCAAGGTAGTCCAATGACGCAAGTTCTGTTATCCTCTGCATCTGCATCCATAACGAAGGGTGGGGCCGTAATCGTTACAACACGGTACGACTTAAGCTGTCTGTCTCCCGCACCAAAGATTTGACCTCCCGGCCACCTAATTGTGCTGACAAAGGCCTCTTCAGTTGTAGCATTTCCCACTACTTCCCACTTCCGCTCCAGACCTTCGGGAGTGGGATGTTCAACCAAGTTCAAAATGTCGAAAGTATCAAATTCCTTCAGTTCATGGGCACGTCGCCGCGTCCTTTCCGGCCTGCGTCTTTGGGACCCCTCTCCCATTTGTTTCCGAATTTCTCTGCAATGAATTCAAAAAAATTGTGAGGAAAGCGTTGGGGGCAACAAAAGCATTAGAGGATCTTTGGAGAAAGTTTTGGCATCTGAGGACCAAGTTGAGTTCCCCTTTGGAAAATAAGGAAGAGAAAGGGAGTTATAAAGTGGGCTGAAACTTACTTGGCATCTATCTCTTAGCCTCTCTGAATCTTAATGTAAACTTCTGATAAACCAAAAAGAAACTAAAGGGAACTCAAACTTTCATCTAAGCAACAAAGATAAAAAAAAGTCGGCAGTTCGTAGACTACGAAGAAAAAAAAACCTTATATGTTTTCCGTGAACTAATGAACCTGATCATGGTGAAAGTTTAGTTATTACTTTACTTTTTTGGTAATGAAAGGTAAATAAGGTGTTGGAAAAAGTTAAAAACTGAAATTTCTGCCAAAACAAAATTATTACTTACCATCTTCTTTACCTTTTAAAACTTTACTTAAAACAGTATTTATAAGAGTTTTAAGAGATTTAATATCAAAATTGATATTGGGGACAGTGAAGCAGTTTAAACGAGAATTTCTCTTACTTTGTCGGTAAAATAGGATCGTTTTCTTTAGATGGCTGAACTTCGACAACCAATTATTCAAAAGGTTTAGCTTAGAAAATATTGAAATTAAAAAGGAATCCCAATCCTGCTCAAAGTAAAATACAACGAGAGTAAAAAAAAAGTTGTTGTTCAAAATATTTTCCTAAGCCTGTCTTCTCAAGAAAACCTGTACTTTTTGTAAAAAAAATTGCTTTGAAATAATTCAAACGAAACTGGCGGCTTTGTGGCTTCCGCAACGGAAACGGTTTCCTCCGTAAGTCTGAGATGACGCCTAAATAAAACATGAGCGTCTCAAATGAAGTAGTAACAAAAATTCTACCTGGCGAGTCTCTGAGCGATTTCCTTGCGGACTGGATGCGGCGGTGACATCCAGCAGGAAACGTTTGTGAAGGAAGAAAGTAAGTCCTGGATTGTCTGTGGAAGTGACCTAATTCTGGGGCTGGGTGAAAGTCGAGGGCCTTCCCAGGCTGAGGGACTGTGAGAAAAAGTTTGACTGGGCATTTGAGGGGAGGATCTTCCGATTCCGCTGCCACTTGACGAAGGGGCATCACTAATGGATCCAATAAAACTTCCAAAGCCCGAGAAATGCTTCCCACCTCTACCTTGCTTTCTCTCTTGGATTTTGAAATTCTTGACAGAGTGAAGGGCCCGTGCCAGAAGTTTCCCTGTCCTCTTCGTTGTGTACTTGCCCATTTGAGCCTTCTGTGGCCCACGTAGTGCTAGCACTCCGCTAGGAACCCACTTAGGAATCACATCGAACTGGAATTTAGCCAAAAAGAGACTTCAATTCAATCCTCATATTCAATTCTTCCTGCTTTCACAGGCCAGTCAAGAAGAGAAAGAACCTCAGGCATCTCTTCACTTTCTCTTTCTTTTCACGCCTAGACATAAAACCTCTGCCTCAATTCTTTCTCCCTCATATTTTCATTCACAACAAAAAGGCGTCCGCGGTTTTCAGACAATATCCCCCAAAAAAGTTCGAATCATTAGTTCAAGGTGGATCCATTGTTCCATTAAACGGATGTAAATCGTGGTTAGGTAGCACAATACCGGATATTTCCAAATATCCGGTTTACAAGAGCGGTTTACAAATGGGTCCCATTCTGCATAGTACTCCATGGGTTTTGTAATTCTTCCATTACTTGTTCAAAAAAAAATATTCAACCCTAATTGGATCTCAAATTTTAAAATTATTAAATGTACTTATGAACTTTACATCCAGTCAAAAATTATTGAAGTTGGTTTGAAACAAGTTTTTACTGAATTTGTAAATTAATTAACAGCGCAAATGAATATCGTAAAATCATGCATAAGTTTGCATTTTTCTGGTAATGAATAAGCTTGCTGTATTTATTTTTTGTCAACTTTTTTTTTTTGAAATTACCCTTGTCAGAGTAGTGGCCCGTCGAATAGCGTTTCAACCGCAAAAGTTCCCGTGAACGAAGATTACCCCGGGGGCCTATTTGAAAATCTACCGTAGATATACCTAAACGTTTTGACGTTATTGGGTCACGATTTAAAACGCAATGTCTGTTAACTCTGCGAAGGGCTTTTATGTTTCGGGCGTGTTTTCTAACCCGTGAAGTTAATTCGATGTTTTCTCAATATAAATCCAGTTAAGGTCCTTCGCAAGAAAATAGCTTTCTCTCAGTATTCCGGAAAGCACCTCTACAATTTGCTTTTTTCTTTCTAACAAAAGAAAGCAGAGGAAGCTAAAGCCCCTTGTTTTTCTGTTTATTTCAATGCAGACCGCGACGGAGCAGATGGGCTTCATTCCCACTTCCCATCGAAATTCACAGAAGGGCAGTGCTTAGCCCTTCCTTCAAGGCCCCTCCTAATGTCCAAAAGATTACAAAGGACTTAAACACCTAAACCTCCAGTTCACCTTCCTTCCGATTTTCTGGAGGATAAGGAAGGAGGGCTAAGCCTAATCTTGTATTTCCAGGAGGCCAAATTAGCACTTTTCTGCCGCTTTCCCCAGTCCCTTTGAAATTATTTCCCTACGGAAAGTTCCTTGGAGCGTAGGCTGAAACACTTACATGGAAGTTTGGACCAACGAGAATAAAGACATAGTCACCATTGAGCATACGTAATTTTTGTGCAGCACGGAAGACTTGGAGGAGTGATCTCTCGGAACAGAGAAGGACGATTATTCCTTGAGTGCCCTTGCTTAGCTGACTCAAAGCCCGAAGGGCTCCATTTGAACTTCGAGTCTTCATTGTGATGAAATGGGGCTTGAGAACTGGACTCGTTTCTAAGTCCCCGTCGCTTCCGCCACTTTCTTCGTAGTCGAGGGGGGACCCTTCATTTGTGTCCGCGGACGGTTGGTCATAGTCATAAAAGTATGGGGCTGTTTGGGAAGTATTGGGAATCGAAGCACTCAAGAGCCCTTGTACCGTGGTCATGTGGCTCAGCTCCTCTTCCCAAATCAACTGGGAAGACACGACGGCCGCAGAATCATCAAATAGAACTGTAAATGAATGCCAATGAGTGACAATCAAGAAGCATCCAAGGGCACGGGCCACTTGACGGACGGATGTTGACATACTGATATAAAGGTCATCTTTATCCTGCAAATGACAGAAGAAAATTAGGAAAGCAGAACCATATGTTGTATAAAATTAAAGTTCAAACAAGATTAAACATTCATCGGTAATTCAAACGAGTTAAGAAATAATGCTAGTTTTCAAAATTATTTTGTTTGAACTCTGTTTTGATTTTATTATTTGTCATTCGTGTATTATATTTTCACTCAAAGCACCATTTTAAACACTTTTTGCCTTTTGAGACCCAACTGGCAAACATGGAAAATTCATCAAAACATGAAAAAAGAGGAAATTCTAGTTTTCTAAAAAAAAAAAATCTAAATATACCCTTTTTTTCTAAGTTTTGGACCTTTTACCTTTGGCCATTTTCACCAACTTACCAACTTCCGATCTTTTATAGTCTTGAAGACGCTATCAAAAAAATCTGGTAGAAAATAACCAACCTAAAGAGCAGTAGAGGACATACATTATCATATTTGAAAGTGACGACATGCGCCATTATTACATAAAATAATTGAAATTTATACCTTTCATGCTATTTTTCACTATTAAGATTCAAATATCAAATGTCACTACTAATGTGATACTCTCTGGCAATCCGCCTTTGCCCAGAAAAGAATCAACGTTATTAAATCAGTGCTTTTTCCCTTAAACCTCGTCTTCCTTTGAAGTAATCAATAAAATAGGTCGAAGGAAAGTATTCGGAATTAAACAAAAAAGAAGAAAAGTCTTCGAAAGAGGTGGGGTAGCGGGTAGAGGTTTCTGAATGCAGGTCTAATTTAATAGAAGAAGGGGTTTCCTTTTCTCAAAAAAATATTTCAAAATTACTCGCTTTTAGATTTTCTCCTCCTTTATTTAATATCAAAAATTTCCTGGCTTCAAGGATACTGTCCGTAAGAAATAACTCTCATGTCAATCATCCCTGCGCTCATCCTTCAGAAAAAGAAAGTTTCGCGCTAGAAATTGAACTCTTGTCATCACTCAAAAGCACCTTTCTCTCACATGAGTAGACAGATGTCAACAGTGATGTTTTCAAAACGGATTTTTTTTTTGAAAATTTCAACACCTTCTCAATGATTTCAAACCCTCCGGAAATAGCACCATCAAGAAGCACTGAGCTTGAATACGTTTTGAATACACAGATGAGCTACCTCATCGGCTCAATTTCTAACAATAATAAGATGCTAAACTAAAAATATTTGAGAATTCTTGACATTGATTCATTTTCCTTCTTCTTGAATGAAACTGTTATTGAATTTTGAATGAGGCCCAGCCGCCCATTCTGCTTTTAAGATTACTTTTGGCAACACTATCCCTTTCACCCACCGACGACGCATTCTCATATCATAAATTGACGCTTCCCAAAGAAGAGGAACCTTTCAACTTTCTTTTTATCGTTTTCTGTTATTACATTCATTGTTATTTATTCGCTCTCGCGCCACTGTCGCCCAGTAACGACCTTTCTCCAGCGATTCAGCTTCGAGGCGACTCCGGGAGTCCTGAGGGACTCTCAGAATGAAACTCTTTCAGAATTAGGAAAAATGAAAGTGAAGCTTTCGCTCGGCGTTGTTTGAGATTTTTCAAAAAACCACTGCAAGGAATCAATTTCGACTTTTACTATAAATCATGTCAAAATCTAACGATACAAGAAAATGAGGCTGTGCCCTCTGGTAGAGGAAAGACCTTTAAAAAAGAATCCAATTGATCTTTTATTTCTGCCCTCTTCCATCTCCGTCCGACTTTTAGAAAAGAAATCGACTTCAAATATTCGAGAAGGGATGTGGAGTCTTCTTTTTTGAAACGACCCCTGAGGAAGTCTATAGGGAAAACTGCACTTCCTCAAGTCCTTTTATATCTGAAATTCAGTGTGTTTCTCTGATTTTTTGGAAATGTAAGTCGCTGGAGAAAGTCCTTCTGCAAACTACCAGAGTCATTCTTTTTCGTCAAGTTAACCTCGAAAAAGAAGTGATAGTCTTAGGGTGTAGGGAGGGGTGGAGGATATTTAAATTTTCTGGACTGATGCTCATGGATCCAATTTTTGATCAATGGAGCACCTTAGACCGGCGGTTGGAATACAGATGGAAATGAAACATGAAAATGATCAATGATGCCGCTCCTATTGAGCTTCGGGAATTTAAGGTTGGGCTCCTTTCTAAGTTGAAAATTTGTTGTCAAAAAGTGTGTTAGGAAAAGGACCTCGTGTGTTCCAAGTGCTTTTGTAAACAGCGGTGCTGAGTCGTCAGAGTTTTCCTAACATTTAAAAGAAATCGATGCTGGGAGAATTTAGCAACAGTCTGACTCTTTTTTAGGCATCCTTTGAAATCGGCTTTTAATTTAATTTATGCAAATATAAAGCGTCTTGAGTAAATTAATTGTCTCCGGAAGTAGGAACATCCTTTTCGACTTTCTCTTTGGAAAGCGGAACACTCAATTCTCTTAAGTCAAATTCGCTAATTTCCTATTTCCTATTCCTCTTTATGGATAAACCTATGTAAAATACCCTATTACATAAGGTAGGTCACCTTCAGATCTTAATTTTGAGCTGGATTTTATATCTAGCTTACTTTTTTTTTACCAATTTGAATTTTTCACGATATTCTTAAAAAATAATTACCTACAAAAGTATGCTACTTAACATTCAGTGCATGTAACTTCCTTTAGTAACTTTCTCTTTCAAAACTTATTGTAAATTGTTTTTGCCAGTCTAATGGGAACGTTAGGCAAGTTGAGCATTACAGTGTTACTTATTGCGGCTTTTACGTAAAGGGAGAAGGAGTGGATCAATAGCATAACGACGTCCCTTTTAGCATAAGTACTGTGCGTAGCCCCAATCTTTAGAAAGATGATAGCGATAATCGTAGTGCCCTTTCACTATCGTTTCCAGCCTAAAAGTCAACTTTCACTTAATGCTTTCTCCTTAGAACCCTCTTTTCCATTACCAACCTCTGCTTCTTCCCGAGTTGAGGTTAACTAACTGGAATTCATACCCATAAAACACTATCTAGGACATCCGCAAAGTCTTATGAATACTTTTACGGTAAAAGCCATCAATTTTACGCCATATGCTCATGGGCGTACAGCTTAAGTTAGGTTAATCGAGCGCCTTTCCTGATACACCAGAGTAAGGCCGATTATCTGGAAGGAACCTGATTTGGAGAAACAAAATCTAGAAAAGAGAATACAAAAGAATACTAAACGGCTCATAATTTCCTATAAAAGTTGTAGGCACAAAAATTACTTACAGTGACTGATAGTGATAACTGATAAGATTACTAACTTTAAAATCTTTTTGAAACAATTTTAAAAATTTATGAGCCTCAGCAATCTATTTTAGATAAAAACCCATAAGATAGCACATTAACAAAACATTAGTTGCGGATTTAGAATTTTCATAGTGAGACCACTTTTGGAACATTCATACTTTTGCAATTATTGAAATATTTAACCAGTATAATTATTTAAATAACGATTTGGTGAGGTGACTGACACCAATTAAATTGTCTTAGTTAGATATTTAATTCAATTAGTGTTTTAATTTTAAGTTCATGTACATGTCAATATTTAAGTCCAAAAAACGCAAACAATGAATTTCCACATCAAAACTACTAATAAGTAAAAGACTAATAAGTAAAAGCTTATAATAAAGCGTTTTATTTAGTTAAGTTTTCTCTCTCACGAATTCCAGACGCTTGCAACAATATAACGAATCACGAGGCAGGAAATATTAAATGCTGTAGTTTATAGTTTTAGATTTAATGCGTTTCGCTATGAACATAAAACACATCTTTCACGTATCTTGTATTCGGAGGAGCAGCGTGCTTTTGCATGATATGCCCCTGGATTTCCCATGTAATTTATGGGTGAAAGCACTTCTGAGTAGAGAGCGTGAGGAAGAAAGGCTTAAGGAAGACACCTCTGCTTTGAAACGCAAAACTTATTACGTTTGCCTATCTCACCAATGTTTTGACTTTGTTTTCTCTTTAACTTTCTCCATTAAATTCATTGATTAAAAAAAATGAAGGCTAAATGAAAAAAAATAGTAGAAGTACCTTTCCCAATGTATCAAGTGGGTTTGCATATTGCGCTGATCCAAGAAGCGGAAGTGCAGCGGCACGAGACACCAAAGACAACACTTGCTCACCAGCGACGTCCCCCACAAGGTCAATCATTGCCAGCGCTTTGGTTCGACTCAAGAAATCACATAACTTTGGCACTAATTGAGGACTGAAGGTGGCACTGATGTCAACTGCAGTCCCTTGACCTTCCTCAAGGTCACCATCGTCCAGACGCTCTCCAGGATCCCCCAACACAGACTCATTTGACAGTATCACAAAGTTCTTGACTCGCCACGTGATATTCCTTCGCTCATTATTGCTGTTGTACCCGAGGAGGCCGTCCCATTCCCCGGAATTGAGAACTCGGTTGAGTGACTTTGACGCTCCGAGGGAGGCATTGGAGGCGTCGGGCAAAATGGCCACAACTTCGATTCGGAGTGACGTGGGAGAGGAAATCGCTGGAATTTTGGGTCTGGAAAAGAGGGCGCTCGGATTTCCGGGAATATCATCTCTACTATCGTCTTCTTCCCCGCCCTCTGGGTGCCTTCCATAAATCAACGGAGACCAAATAACAATTGCCAATAGAACCATCACAACTGAGACTTGATTCCCTACTTGTGTCACCCACATCCACATGTCACAATCCTGAATTTATGAAGCCCAACAGGATCCCAGATTCACCGACCGTTCAAAGAAACTTCCACTTCCGGTGCGGGCTCTGCCTTCGGATCCGCAACCTTCAAAAATTGCTTCCTCCAATTTGTGAGGCTGTCCTGCCAGTAGCCTTCAAAATATGTAACATCAAAATCAAAAGTAGTTTTCTTGCTTGTGGTGAAGAATACAGGGATTCTCCCATCCATCTGCTCGCCGTTATTTGTCAACTTCTGAAATCAAGAGATGAACAATTGATATTTAAAAATTCATAAATACTTTTAATTCAGCTGGCAACATTATTTTTTGAAAAAAGAAAGAAGCTTAATACGGTTCTTGTCATGAAACCTGATGCTAATAGTGAATAGCACCTCTTTAACCTTCCGGATATTTTTATTTTGTCAATTGCTTTTTAAACATTGTAACATTTTGTATCTCCGTTTAAAAGCTAGCCTTAACTTAGCTTTTCGAAACCTAAAATGTTGTAGACGGCTTTTTTAAACAACAAATTAAGAAACTTTTACAACAAATACGACCAATGTTAATAAGAGGAAATGGAACCCCAACAAAAAGTAAGAAAATACGACCGTGTTTTTTTCAAGTCTTCTTTTCACTTCTTCTTTTGCAGTCAAGGCCACTTAGGCACAATATGGGATGTGCTGAATTTGCTCATTTGGTGAAAGTGAGGAGAAAGTTTGAGCCAAGATCCGAATGTGAAAGGGAAAAAAGTGAAGGTTAGACTTTATCTGGGTTAAATGGAAGGGTGAATTAGAAGGTGCTCGAGTTCTAATTGCAATTATTCTGCCTCTGTTCCGTCCAACAAGACTAGAAGAATTAGATGACACTTTATGCAGGCTGCCTATACAAAGGAAGTTAAACAAAAGTTTCTTTGACTGTTTTGGGGAGATGCTACAGCAAACACAAAGATCCTTCTGACATCATCTTCTTTCCAAGCCATTTGCCACACATTTTAATTAACAAGTTATCTTGGATGCTGCTGGAAGAAGAAGTATTTTAAGTACTTTCCCTCCGCACTCCGCAAGTTCAAACTTTCCCTTTGAGCTTGAATGCATCAACCTCAAAGGCTCCTTTGTACTCAAAACCATTCAATGGCCCTTCTAAATAAACAACTTTTGTAGTCAACTCTTACCCTCCATTCTCTGCATAGTTTCAGACAACTATTTTTTGCATCGCTCAAGTACTTTGACAAATGACAACTTCAAATAAAATTTTTACGACTAAAATAGGCTTAAAAGAAAAACTTCCAGGAGACGATAAACCTAATTCGCTATTGTTTGGAGGAAAATTACTTAAATTATTTGTAACACAGGAATTGCATTAGTTTAATTTGTACAAAAAAAAATCCCCTTTCTATTTAAATCGACCGTAGCCTTCCCCGATCTTGTGGAAGAAAACTTAAAGGACAAGACTAACAGAGCCTTTTCCTTCCAATTTTGTTAATTTATGTTTACTATGGGCATTATCCAGGAACTTTTCTTACAGCGTTCTCCAAGATTTATGTAAGTCGTTATTTTGGAAATGGAAGCCAAAAGATTTCAAAGGGAAACGTGGACCTTATTCACTCTGACGAAGCAAACCTGCCTTTCCGTTCTTCCTGGAAGTAGAATTTAGTTTGAAAATCAATGGAGCGGTTATCCGAGAAATTAGGTTTTTTAAAAAATTAAGGTTGGTATTAACGCAAATTAAAATTCAAGCAAACATTTAGCGTGAACTAAGTTCACACTTAGCAGAGGTTCTTAATTGAAATTAAAAGAAATTAAAATTAAAATTCAAGAAAAAAATCGAATTTGCTTAACGCCTAAAATTGAATTTAAATTCTTTAGCATGAATTACTTGTATTATTACCACTTATTACATTACTATACTTTATATTATTATTACTTAACAGTATTTCACCTGGAGAAGGTTAAGGACGCCGAGAGTGTAATAAGTAAACAACTTAATAATTAATCGTAGCTGTAGGAAACCGCCAGTAGCGCCAGTCGCAGGCGGACCGTACGCCGTGGTTATAAAAACTAATTGTATAAATCAAATTCTGAATTCTGATTCAACTAAATATTGTTAACTGCATTT
>VYYI01002386.1:0-15099 GCA_021029175.1 Bilobella aurantiaca | reverse complement strand
GAAGTTAAGCAACGTCGGGCCCGGTTAGTACTTGGATGGGTGACCGCCTGGGAACCCCGGGTGCTCTTGGCATCTTTTTTTTTAAATTTATTAATATATTAATTAAATATAGTAATTCCTAATTAATTATTTAGTAATTTTTATTATCTTAATCACATTCTTGTTATAAGAAGTTAGGTTCTGATATTTCGCATGTTTTGTTCTAAATGAACCTACTAGGTATTATACGATTTAAAAAATATTAATCGTGGTAATGCTATTTTAATACAATAGATAATTCAATTCATGATTAATTAAGTTAAATTTATCAGTTGGCAAATTGAATGCAGACAAATGTTTCATAGACGTTTTTGCTTAATATTTCTGATAATTTGTGTTAAAGCTTGTAGCGTCCCCATTGTGTAGCCATTTAATAATAAATAAATTAATAAATAAATTGAAAAGAAATTTGAAACGTAGGATTAATTACTTTCTTTGGATACTCAATTAATTAATTATATGTGTTGGGCACCTTTGCTAATAAGTTCAATAAAATAAACTCAAACCGTCCGGAATCGGAATCCTATGCATCAGTCGACCACAAATGTGTAAACCACCCGCGGGGGCCAAGCTGATTCAATATTAAATGGAAATATGGAGAATTAGTTCTATTTCACAGAAAATCGCATGAATTTCTATAATGTTGTTATTGCAAGAATTTAATATCATGCAATGTGGTTAATTATTATTAGACTTTTAATGCCAGTAGTGATTGTCTTTACCTAGTATATTCAAGTTTTGCGGCTTCGGAACCTTTGCCGCACTGAAATAATGATATTTTTGACATTTGTGACTCAATGACTTTGAGTTTGTTTGATTCAAAATTCCAGTGGTGGTCTTTTCTTTACCGGTTGTAGACATTTTTGTCTGACTAATTAGTAATTGATACCGGTAAACAGTAAATCTGATTTGTGTTGTGTTACTGTTAGGATTGATTAAAGATGGCGACTGAAGTAAGTCGATGGCTGTCGAAGAAGGAGGCTGAAGCCAACGATTACCCCATGGTGGCCCAAGAATGGTCGTCCATGGATCACTTATTTGCTGCAAGGCTCTACCATCAACTCACGATTAAGCTCCTGGAGTTCTGCAAAAGCCCTGCCCTTCAACGAGACCGTGAAATGGTCGCACTCTACGATAATTTCCTGAAAGAGTTCGAAACTAGGTAAAAATGAACATATAAATCTCATGATTCACGAATGCTTGCTAATTTATTATTGTGAAGCATTTATACTTCTTGGAAGAGGTCAACATCAATGTCAAAAGTAAGGTTGAGAAGGTCATCTGTTTATGTATGGTTGCAGGATCTGCCCACTGTCTCTTATGGAGCTGGTGTCCCTAACTACCAAGCAAATGGAACCAGATGAGGCACTCACCTTTCTTTCCAGTATTGAGCCCAAACTAGGCGGAAACAAGGAGGCTAAGGCATTGTGCTTGCTCACCAGGGCGGAAGTGCTGTTACTTCGTAAGGAGGACCTTCCGAACGCAAAGGTACTTTCGGTTCTGAGACCTATAAGGAATTACATTGAAATATTAACATCCATACTCGGATTCAACAATAATTCAGGAAACATTGGATACGGCAGAGAACCTACTGGACTCAATGGATGGTGTGAGCACTGTGCATGGTCGATTTTACTTACTTCAAAGTGAGATGCATCACATGGTGCATGAGACGGCGGACTATTATAGAAGTGCGTTGAAATTCCTCGGATGTACGGAAATCAACCAGCTTACAATTGCAGAACAGCAACGTCACGCACAGGAATTGGCAGTAGCAGCTCTTGTGGCCGATGGTATTTATAATTTTGGTGAACTGGTAAGATCTACGATTTGCCGAATACCACGAAACAGGTCATGCACTGTTTTTGTATTTTCAACAGCTGGCACATCCGATTCTGAACGCACTCAAAGGTACACCGAAGGCTTTCTTAGTGGATCTTCTCAAAGCCTTCAATGCAGGAGACATCAGTGAATTTCAAAAGCTTCGAGTAAAGTGGGAGACTATACCTGAATTAAAAGAAAATACCGACTTGCTTCGTGTTAAAGTCATCCTTTTGTGTCTAATGGAGGTAGGATAGCAACAGTTTAAAAATATGCATTTGCAGTGTAAAATATAAAGTTGATTTTTCTTCAGATGACATTCAAACGACCTTCCATCGAGCGGCAGTTGTCATTCAAAGACATTACAGACGCCACCGGCCTCAGTCCCAATGAAGTTGAGATTTTTGTCATGAAAGCCATTTCTAAAGGACTGGTCAAGGGACGCATTGACCAAGTAGGTGAAAAAGTTCTCATGACTTGGGTCCAGCCTCGTGTTCTCGATCGCTCTCAGGCAAGGATTTTAAATCGTTTTAGTTTCTCCGATAAGTTTCTGAATGATTCTAAAACTTTTTACAGATTTCCAGCATGGTACATCGTTTAGATGACTGGCAAAATGTTATCTTCAAGGTAGAGCAAATGGTTGCCACTCAAGCAGCAGATATCCTTATGTAGACGAATGATTTTGTTTTCATTCTTAAGTTAATTTTCATGTAATCAAATTCAAACGTGCGAAATCATACAAATTAAAACAGTAGTAAATCAAGTTTTACTTTATTCAGAGCATTTTATATTTTTGAAGAGTGTACAAAAGTCACACAAATTATTTTCCCATTTACTGGTTTTGTGGTTTCTTTAAAATAGAATTTATTCCCAAAAAAAAATCATGCATGAAACCCTATTCGAATTCGAATCAATTACAATTTTTGTCAGAAGTCTTTGAGTCTAATTTCTGTGACAAAACAGAAGGGCTCATTCATGCAGACTTTCACTAAAATTATACAAAAAGTAATAACTAGCAGATTATAGCACCAGGAATATTCAGGAATGATATTTTGAAGATACAGCTTCAAAAATCAGTTCACAATTTGTGTCATGAAAAGCAATGAAAAAAGTTAAAAAGAAAACTAATTGAGTTATCTGTTAGTTGAATTTTGTTAGTCTAATTAGTTATCGGTGTGTACCAGTCAAAACACTTTAGACTTCTACTGGGCTGTACAACAGAAAAGTGAAAGTTGTCATTTTTCTGCTTTTTTGGTATCCTAAAAATGGTATTTCGCATCCTTTTTTTGGTTCTTATAAATAGCTTTGATGACATTTTGAGCTGAACTGGTCCAGTAGGTGGGACTGGAGATTAGTGAAGTGGCTATGACCATGGACTGGAGATGGTGGAGAATTGGGCAATGGGAGGCTGGATGGTAAGTGCATGATAAGTGGGTGCTACTCTTGACAATGGTGATGGGATGGCATTGGACAGTGTCATGGTCTTGCGAGTAGTGATCCTACAAGTCAAGATGAGCGCCCTCTTGTCCCAAGATAGATGCTTCCTTGGGCGATGAGATAGGGTGGTTGTTGTGGGAATTGGGACAATTGGCAGCACTTTGTGCTTGAGGCTCCGAGTGGTTCGTATAGAGCGTATCCAGACGGAACTTCATGGACAGGGTGCGGGGGGCTGGACCAAGTGGATTTTAAGGGGATTTCGCCAATTCCAAGCTCACTTTTTAAGTTGGCAATCCTCAATGTCTGGACTCTTCTCCAGGTGGCTTGCAAACGCACAGGCTGCAATGACAGACGACGCGCAAAAGGAACCAATTCCACAGCCAACAGGTTAATACAACTTATTTAGACACACTTTTCAATTCCAGAGGTTCTAATTAGTTAATTAAACTTAAATATTAGTTAACTAAAATTAAAAAAAAATTAAGTCAATTGCAGGAAACAGTAGTCGGTATTCACTGGAAGAAAGTGAAAGTTGAAAATATCACGTTTCTCATCTCTCACGTCTCAACTTTCACTTTTTCAAAAGTGAACTTGAACTCTTTTTTTTTAAATTTTACTTCCGCTTATTGTTAAATTAATCACACCGATTTCCATTACAATTTTGTTATTGCTTTACTTTTTTTTTCTTCTAAATACAACTATTTTATTTTCACGTATTCCACTTATTTTCTTCGATTTTTTAACATCGTTAACGTTATGTTTGTGATTTACCCAAGAATACTCTTTGATTTGAAGCAAAAAGTTGTGCAGTCCTGAATTTTGTACAAATTGTGTTGATGTAATTGCTAATTTTTGTTTACGTTTTCGTTTAATTGCGTCCAACTCAATCTACGGAACAATAGAAGAAAAGGCGAGTGATGAGACACGCGTCAACTTTGTCGTGGGGGACGTAGATGGAGAGGATGATGAAGCGGTGACCGCTGAAACTGACTCGGGCGACACTTTCGGACGACGTGCCAGCAGTGCATCGACCTTTAGCAGCCGACCCGAGTCACACCCCGGATGGACCGAAAGGAGAGGTCGACTAAGGTCAGCCCCTCTTCCCTCACCCCCTTATTTTCCACTGTCTTAATTAAGCAATACTCAATTTATTACCGTAGTACTTACTGTTGCACAAAGCGTCAATCTCGTTTAGCAGGTTTTTGTCTTCAACTAATTTAGTAACCTAGAATCATCTTGACTCTTCAAATTAATTCATGATTAACACCCTTTCTGACCAATTCACAGCGCTATATGTGACATTCACAATTAGAATTAGGAAGCAGCGTGTGAACAGGGTGGTAACATGACACAGTTTAGTCAATGCTCTTGTAATGTACTTATGCCTTGAAGCATACTTAAGTTGATGAAGCGATGGCGTGACTCTTGCTTAATGCTGCAACTCTCTCAAGCGCAATGCGCTAAAAGTTCTTCCTTGACTGAAACACGCCTCGGCGGTGACCTAGAGTGATCCATTGCACAAATTTCTTGTAAAGTGACCTTGTCCAGGAGCATTGGGATTTCGCATTTCCAGGTTCATAGGTTCAAAATAGCCAGTTTCTCCTTCCAGTGACCTCTCAGCCAGTATCATTGGCCATACTTGCAGTAGCTGCGTGCACTGCAATCAAGTATCTTGTTGATACTTCAAGTTTCACAAATTTAAGTGCATCTAGAGTCCACTTTACTTACCTTCGCTTTAGCACACACCATGAATTACTTCGATCGGATGATTAATTTTCACGAAAATTGGAATCGAATTTGTAGAATTCAATGATTAATCCATCAAAAACTAACGCTTGTTTATGAAAATTGAATTGCCTAATTTTGGAAATTTGGTCAAATGCTTTTCGATTGCGAATCTTTTCATGTTTTTGTTACAATAGGATTTTATTCTGGAGGAAAAATGCGGGAAATTAGCAAAATCGCAACAAATTGAAAAATTGACATTGCGAAAATTTTTATCAATTCGAATTCGAAGTTAAATTAAAAAAGTGCAATTAAAACCGATTTTTCAGTGTAATTAACCAACATTAATTATGTTTATATTCAAATCAGTAAAGTGCTAGTAAGTAACTTTTCGGAAGAAAGGGAAAGTTCATTTCCTCCGTGAGAATGGAAAGGCCTAATTTACATTTAAGTTCAATTAGTTAAAGTTAATTAAATTGATGTGGGTCGTGGCGTGTCTCGTTTGGTGATAATGAAAATATTCTGTAGCAAAAAGAAAAGTCATTAACAGGAGGCGGATTTCCTATTAAGAATTTAAAGTGTGCTTTATGTTATCGATGCTGCTTTTGAATGGAATTTGGCTGGAGGAGCATACAAGTAATTAAGGTAATCATTAATCAGTGGAGGTAGAACGTTAGTTTCACTATATAAGTACCATAGTTGTTTCGTCAAAGTGTTGAACAACAACAATAATTGTGTTGAGATACTCATGAATTGATTAACTAACTCTCATCAGTCCTCGATCTCCCCTTGTAGAGTTCCGTTGCGTTTGTGGTTATTGGGCTTGGTAACCACTAAATCATTTGGGGTTTGTTGGCGGAAATCAAGTTCGTGTGGACGAGGCATCAATTGAACGAAGCATGGCCAGTTGCGTTTCAACCCAGCAAGAACGGACAACATTGACCTCTCCGGAGCTGAGCTTTCATAGAAACTGATTCGGTGCACTGAAGATTGACGCATCGGAAACTAGTTGTATCTCTGGCAAAGAGTGAAGTTCATTATGCATTTACCGATCCATTATCAGCGAGTTTACTCAACCTGCTCTGTTTGTATTATTTTTTCTGCCTGAGAGGCTGAGAGTAAAAGTTGTTCAAAGATCATACGATGACCACTTACAGTACCTTTTGTGTATCTGGCCATACGCAAAGCGTGTGAAACTTTTGTCTTGAGAAAGCTAAATTGGACGAGAAGGTGTGTTAAGTTTAAGGAACCGAATCACCTTGAATATCTGATTTCCCTCGTGGCTATCTTCATTCCATCTTATGACTTAACAGCCCCGTTTCTTTCCCATACGACTTTTGCAAGTTGTCCGTTCTATCGACAATTTACAGTTCTAACCACTACCGTTGCCCAAAGTCTCAAGTTTAATTTGGTTCATACCCTGAATTGTTTGGATTTTGAAAAAGAAGTAAACGAAAGCCGGTGCAAATGCCGTTGGCGGAGAGTGGAAAACGAAAGGTTTTTGCGTAAGCGACAGTGAATGGTTGGCGATATTGTCACAACTCGTGTCAAGGGTCACTTGGCCTTTAGATAAGACTCGGAGACCAGGAGCAAGGTCTTTACATTTTTACTGTTCAAAGGAACGCTGGAAGCCGTCGGGGCTCATTTTGTGGACATATCTTTATAATAAGACCCTTTTATGTAGAAGATGACGAGCAATAGTGGCTGTCATTTGATCGAAGATGGAAACTACGATAATACGAGTAGAACGTCGAGCAATTGGCAAGTTCTTCATTCTAACTTTTCCTGAATTGCCTAATTTTGTGCAATACTAGATAGAGATAAAGCAGGGCCTCAAATGCGAATCATAATTTATGAGTTTCACATGTTCAGATGCTTTATAGTAAAGCGATAACTAAATGTTTTCGCAAAGTCCAGCACATTTCAAAAAGAGGAAATGGCAAGAGCCAAATGATTAAGTTCTTCTAAAACATACTCATAATATTTTCAGAAATTAGCTTTTCTTAGTCCCATTATTTGATGCGTGGGTATGATAAGGAACGGAAAACGGTGCGTTGGTCGCTGATCGATAATCGAAGGGGCAATGATCTAAGTTTGTGTTCCAAATCAGAATTTTCTTTCACTTTAGAATTTTTTTTTAAATTAAACGTAACATCACTGTTAGCTGGAATCATGTTGGAACTGGAAGGTCAGCAAAAAGTTCCATAAGAAATTTTCCCACATTAAAAAAGCAAGTAAGCCAGTAGTAGCTTGATTAACTCATTTGATGAAGTAGTTAAATAGTTAGTAATTTAGTTGGTGGATGATTTATTTGAGGTCTGGATACTACCTTGCTTTACAAAGTTTTTCGTTTTTATTCCAGGCCCAGCATGTCATACGGGACGATGCTAAGAGAGAACCGACACGTTCAAACCCGCGATGTCACGGTGGCGACTCCTGAAGAACTCGTACGGAAGTTCGGTGGAACCAAAGTTATCAACCGGGTAAATATGACACAGACCAAGATGAGAAAACGGCTAATTGACTTGAATCGTGATCAGTTTACTTTAATTTGCGTGTAATAGGTACTCATTGCCAACAATGGAATTGCCGCCGTTAAGTGCATGCGTTCCATTAGGCGGTGGGCATACGAGATGTTCCGAAACGAGAGAGCTATCCGGTTTGTCGTGATGGTTACCCCTGAGGACTTGAAGGCCAACGCAGAGTACATCAAAATGGCCGATCACTACGTCCCTGTTCCTGGAGGCTCCAATAACAACAACTACGCCAATGTGGAGCTCATCCTAGACATTGCAAAACGAATGCAAGTTCAAGCAGTTTGGGCCGGATGGGGCCATGCCTCTGAAAACCCTAAACTACCGGATCTCCTCACTAAGAATGGAATTGCCTTCATTGGGCCACCAGAGAAGGCTATGTGGGCTTTAGGAGATAAAATTGCCTCAAATTTTGTTGCTCAAACGGCTGGAGTTCCTACGCTTCCATGGTCTGGGAGCGGTAAGTTAAAATTAAAAATTTTGATGAATAGTTGAACTTGAAGATTAGTGCACTTGTAATTTTATAGGTGTTTTTCAGCACACATCTATAACTATCTATCTTTTTTAGGTATCGTCGTCAATTCGCATGGGAAAGAAAAGAAAATTAAAATTTCAAACGAATTGTACAAGAAAGGATGCGTAGCGACGGTAGAGGAAGGCATGGTTTCTGCACACAAGATTGGGTACCCTGTGATGATCAAAGCCAGTGAGGGCGGTGGAGGAAAAGGAATTCGAAAAGCAGAAAATGACGACGAATTCCCAAATCTTTTTCGTCAAGTTCAGTCAGAAGTTCCAGGGTCACCAATCTTCATTATGAAACTGGCTACCTGTGCTCGTCACTTGGAAGTTCAGCTCCTTGCCGATCAGTATGGCAATGCAATTTCTCTATTCGGACGTGATTGCTCAATTCAAAGGCGTCATCAAAAAATTATTGAGGAGGCCCCTGCAATTATTGCCAAGCCTGAAATTTTCGAACAAATGGAAAAGGTAGTTGTGTTGCTTCGAAAGGAGATTTATATTCTGGAAAAGTAAATTGAAAAAGGTTTTTTTTCACAAACTTGTAATTTATTTTATAGGCAGCAGTTCGGCTAGCCAAGATGGTTGGCTACGTCAGCGCGGGAACCGTTGAATACCTCTACGATACAGACGGTAACTACTTCTTTCTGGAGCTGAATCCTAGGCTGCAGGTGGAACATCCTTGTACAGAAATGGTCGCGGACGTTAACCTACCAGCTTCACAACTCCAAGTAAATTCACTCTTTTGTTTGACAAACATTATATACGTTTTCGTTTAGTAATAATACTGATGTGTTTTTACAGATCGCAATGGGCATTCCTTTATATCGAATTAAATGTATTCGACAACTTTACGGAGAAAGTCCTTGGGGAGATTCGCCAATTGACTTTGACCAGCCAAGAGAGAAGCCACAGCCGTACGGCCATGTCATTGCGGCACGAATTACAAGTGAGAATCCGGATGAGGGATTCAAGCCTAGTAGTGGAACAGTTCAGGAGCTCAATTTCCGATCCTCAAAAAACGTGTGGGGATATTTTAGTGTAGCAGCATCGGGTGGCCTTCACGAGTTTGCAGATTCCCAATTCGGTCATTGCTTCTCATGGGGAGAAGACAGGGAGCAGGCCAGAGAGTAAGCTATCTTAATTATTTTCAATTTTACCTGGAATTTTAACGTTAAAATCCAAACAAATTGTCATCTTTTAGTTGTATGCCATTGAAAATAAAATAGGTATAACACGAATTTTTTTTTTACTAAACAATCGTTTCTTGTGCTTTGTTTAGGAACCTTGTGATTGCCTTGAAAGAGTTGTCGATTCGTGGTGATTTTCGGACGACCGTTGAGTACCTCATAACGCTTCTAGAGACTGACTCCTTCCAGCAGAATACAATTGATACGAGCTGGCTGGATGCACTCATTGCCGAGAGAGTGCAGGCAGATAAGCCTGATATTATGCTAGGAGTTGTATGTGGTGCCATTCATGTCGCTGATCAGACCATTATGAACGCCTCGCAACATTTCCAGTCTTCCCTTGAAAGGTAATATTCACATAAACTTACTTCCATTGAGTAGTTCAGTAAGATTGAATAGTACTCTGAATCGGAACTTCGATAAAACTCCTTATCTAAAGTTTTTCCTAATTTTTGTTTCCAGAGGACAAATTCTGCCAGCCAACACATTACGAAATAACTTGATCATCGAACTTATCAATGAAGGCATCAAGTACAAGTTGACGGCAGTGAAGAGCGGACCAAATACGTACTTCCTGGTAATGAACGATTCCTACAAGGAAGTGGAGGTACATCACATGTCAGATGGAGGCCTTCTGCTCTCCGTCGACGGTGCATCATACTCAACTTTCATGAAAGAAGAAGTGGATCGCTACCGCGTTGTCATTGGAAACCAAACATGTGTCTTTGAGAAGGAGAATGACCCGACCCTGCTCCGTGCGCCATCTGCAGGAAAGTTGCTCGGTTACCTCGTTGAAGATGGCGGCCACGTTTACGCTGGACAGGCTTACGCTGAAATCGAAGTCATGAAAATGGTGATGACCCTCACCACCAACGAGTCTGGATGCATTCAGTACAATAAGCGGCCAGGAGCTGTTCTCGATTCTGGGTCATTGATTGCCAAACTGGAATTGGATGATGCCTCTAAAGTCACCAGAGCTCAGCCTTTCTTAGGAAAGTTTCCCGATTCGGAGTCTTCACTCACCGCTGTCGGTGATAAGCTGAATCAAGTCTATCAGCAGTGCAAGATGACACTGGAAAATAACTTTGCAGGTACATTGGCTTAGGAATTCATTAGAATATTAGAATTTATTTAACGTATGCAGTACTTTAGTACATAATTATATAGTTGTATTTTTTAATGTTATTACTGTATATTTTTTCAGGCTATTGTTTACCAGAGCCTTACTTTGTTTTGAAAATCAAAGAAATCGTGGAGAAGTTTATGAAAGCTTTGAGGGATCCAACTTTACCATTATTAGAACTCCAGGTAATGGGTTTCATTCAAGCAATGTCAATTAGAAATAAATACAACATTAATTAGTAATTGTGTTAACTCATTTGCCTCAATGTAGGAAGTGATCTCTTCAATCTCTGGTCGCATTCCGTCGACAGTTGAAAAGAAGATCCGCAAACTGATGGGATTGTACGCCAGTAACATAACTTCCGTTCTAGCTCAATTTCCGAGTCAGCAAATTGCTAGCGTCATTGACGGGTGAGTTTGGCAGGCAAACGATATTGCCAGGCTGGGTGAAGGTTGTTTAGAAGTGTTTTAAAAATCAATGTACAATTATGTAGTCACGCGGCCACGCTACAGAAACGAGCCGACCGAGACGTGTTCTTCATGACGACGCAAGGAATCGTTCAGCTCGTTCAGAGGTATCGAAATGGAATCCGAGGGCGCATGAAGACTTCTGTCCAAGATCTCCTCAAGAGCTACCTCGCCGTAGAGAGTCAATTCCAATCTGGTGAGAGCCAAGAAAATGAGTTGATGAATTTAATTTAAATATTCTTTGACAATTAATCGCGTATCATCTTTGATTAGGCCATTATGACAAGTGTGTATCGTTGCTGCGGGATCAGCACAAGGATGATATGGCCTCGGTTGCAGCTATAATTTTCTCACACAATCAAGTAGCCAAGAAGAATATGCTGGTTACAACACTCATTGATCATGTTTGGGCCAACGAACCTGGACTCACCGACGAACTGTCACCTATTCTCAATGAACTCACTACGCTCAATCGATCTGAAAATTCACGTGTGGCGCTTCGCTCCAGACAGGTACAAGCTTTGAACATAATCAATTTATTTGTTTTCTTGGAATATTTCATCATATATCCTGCTTCCTGCAGCAAATGCTTTCTGATTTGCTTTTGATGTTATTATTATACGACTTTTAAGTTTTCCTTCATTTTTTTTGTATGATAGGTTTTGATTGCCGCTCATCAGCCAGCTTACGAACTTCGTCACAATCAAATGGAGTCCATCTTTCTCTCGGCAATAGACATGTACGGTCACGACTTCCATCCTGAGAACCTTCAAAAACTTATCATGTCCGAAACGTCCATCTTTGACGTCCTTCACGATTTCTTTTACCACGTCAACAAAGCCGTTCGAATGGCGGCACTGGAAGTTTATGTTCGACGTGCTTACACCTCATACGAACTAACAAGGCTCCAGCATATGGAACTTTACAGGGATATGTGTATTGTCCACTTTCAATTTCTACTGCCATCATCTCACCCGAACAGGTAAAAATCTAGATAAAAAATCTCTTTAAAGTTTGACTTACTTAATAAATAACAATTATATTTGGCATAGAATTCCACATAACAAGGCAGCTAGCTCCCACTTAATGAAAATGAGCCACGTTCCCTCCATTGATGAAATCCAATACATGGAAGCACCCTACCTCCAAATGGACGGTTGCCAGCGAACCGGTATCATGGCCTCCTTCGCTAAGTTTGAAGAGTTTGAAAATTATTTTGACGAGTTGATGGACCAATTCGCCGAAGAGGACTCGCGGCCAGATTCCCCCCTCGCTTACGGTGGTGCAAGTGATATGATGGACAACTCCATTTCCATCAGTGCCAGCTTCAGTGATCCAAACAACATGGACTTTGAGTTCAAGGTACTGATTTACTGCATTGATAACACCAGTTTATTGAGTTTTCAAACTGTCATTGCGTTTTTTTGTTCGTCTTAAAAGTATTTTGTATGTTCCGTTCAACGTGTTTATTTTTTAGATCAGCGAACCAGTACATATCTTGAATATTGCAATCAAAATGGATGAAGCCGATGACAATGAGCTCAGTGAACAATTTTACAAATTCTGCACTCGTAATATGGACACATTTATGTTGAGGGCGATTCGGCGCATCACTTTTATTATCCTTCACAGGTAAATAATAAAACAACATTTAATTAATTGAGCTTAACAATTCCAAAAGATTGTTTCTAACGTTAATATTTTCTTTAGCCGACGTGAATTTCCAAAATACTTTACCTTCCGTGCTCGTGATAACTTTACCGAGGATCGAATTTACCGACACTTGGAACCTGCCCTGGCTTTTCAACTCGAAGTTAACAGAATGCGGACGTATGATCTTGAAGCCATGCAAACTTCCAACCAGAAAATGCACTTGTACCTTGGAAAGGCCAAAGTGGCCAAGGGCCAAGAAGTGACGGACTATCGCTTCTTCATTCGCTCCATCATTCGACATTCCGATTTAATCACAAAGGAAGCCTCTTTCGAATACTTGCAAAATGAAGGAGAAAGGCTCCTCCTTGAGTCTATGGATGAATTGGAAATTGCCTTCTCGCATCCACACAGTAGAAGGACGGATTGCAATCACATCTTCCTTAATTTCGTACCAACGGTTATTATGGATCCTGCAAAGGTAAATAAACGATTAGGGAATAATGAATAAAAAAAATTATGGAGACGGAAACTGTTTCCGTTTGCCATTTTGCCTTGTAATGCTTCGCTGACTTAATGTATTTTTTCATTTTGTAGATTGAAGAAAGCGTGCGCAACATGGTTCTCAGATACGGTCCCAGACTCTGGAAACTTCGTGTTCTTCAAGCTGAACTCAAGATGACAATTCGCCAAACTCCAAACAGCAAAATTATCCCCATTAGGCTCTGCTTGGCTAACGAGAGCGGCTATTACTTGGATATTAGCATGTACCGAGAGGTTACGGACCCTAAAACAGGCCTGGTAAGTTGAAGTGTTTTAATGAATCAAAAATACATTTTCTTAAAATTGTTTTTGTATAAAATTTTAATAATTTATTTTATGTTTTAATAATTATAGATCAAGTTTGATTCATTTGGAACCAAGCACGGCCCGCTTCATGGCCTCCCAGTTTCTACTCCATACATGACCAAGGACTACCTTCAGCAAAAACGTTTCCAGGCACAAAGCAACGGCACAACCTTACGTTTACGACTTTCCAGATATGTTTCGACAGATCCTTGATCGTATGTGGAAGGAACACGTAGAACAGCGCCCGACAGGTAAATATATTTTTTGGAACAGAGATCTTAAGCAAAACGTACTTGCGTGGGAATCTTTAATTGTATTGCTCGGTTTATATTTAGAAAACATTGAAGTTCCTACACATCCATTACAATTCATTGAACTTGTCTTGGACGCCCACGGCGAACAAGTAATCGAACAAAAGAGGCTTCCTGGGGAAAACGATGTAAGAAAAATTATAATTGTTTTTCGGCTTAAATCGTTCGATGTACTAAAAGCTTAATTTCATTCAGTGATTTGAAAATTAATTTTGCTTCTCATAGATTGGCATGGTCGCCTGGAAGATGACAATGTTAACTCCGGAGTACCCTCGTGGCCGTGACGTTATTGTGATTGCTAACGATATGACGTTCCTGATTGGTTCTTTTGGAGTACGGGAAGACAAGCTCTTTCTCCACGCTTCAGAATTGTCCAGGAAATTACGGATTCCACGAATTTACATTGCGGCCAACAGTGGAGCACGTATTGGCCTCGCAGAGGAAGTCAAGCACCTCTTTCGAATCGCTTGGGTGGACAACAATGAGCCCGACAAGGGATTCCGCTACCTGTATCTCACACCAGAGGACTACTCCAAAGTAGCAAGCTTTAATTCTGTTCACGCTACGCTTATAGAAGATGAGAATGAAGCTAGATATAAGATCACCGACATCATTGGTACGGTAAAAATTTTTTAATGTGGTTTAATAATTTAACTTATTATAATCAAATCATTTAGGAAAGGAAGATGGCCTCGGTGTGGAGAACCTGAGGTATGCGGGTACAATCGCTGGAGAGACGTCACAGGCTTACCAAGAAGTGGTCACAATTTCAATGACAACGTGTCGCGCTATCGGCATTGGTGCTTACTTGGTTCGTTTGGGACAGCGTGTTATTCAAATTGAGAATTCGCATATCATTCTCACGGGATATGGTGCCCTCAATAAGGTGATCATCACGAACGTCAACCGATATTTGTTTGCGTTTTTATTTTTAATTAAAATATTTGTTTATTTTTCATGCTGTAGCTCTTGGGTCGTGAAGTCTACACTTCCAACAATCAATTGGGTGGAATTCAAATCATGTACAATAATGGAGTTTCTCATAAGACTGAGCGACATGACATGGAAGGGATCTACGCCATGCTCAAATGGCTCTCGTACATGCCGGCTCGCAAGGGGGCTCCGCTGCCTATTCTACCTCCTGTCGACCCCATTGAGCGTGATATCACGTTCCATCCGACCAAGGCTCCTTATGACCCTCGATGGCTCCTCGCTGGTCGTGCCAATCCACTCAATCCCAACGAATGGGAATCTGGATTCATGGACTTTGGCTCCTTTGACGAGTTGATGAGACCGTGGGCTCAAACTGTCGTGGCAGGACGTGCAAGACTCGGTGGAATACCCCTTGGTGTGATTTGCGTCGAAACAAGGACAGTCGAACTAAATCTTCCAGCTGACCCTGCTAATCTTGATTCTGAGGCTAGGGTAAGCTGATTT
>VYYI01002385.1:0-15103 GCA_021029175.1 Bilobella aurantiaca | reverse complement strand
TATGAAACTAGGCCAATCTAGACTCGACTCTCAATGCAACCTTCTTTTTGCCAAGACCTATTTTCTCACATATAAACGTTTTATTGGCGATTCTGCCGTCTATGAGAGCAAAGAACATGCGCTGACTTTCCATACAACAATTTCAAATTATCAATCTTCAGCTAACGGAAAACAACTTAAGAAACTGTAAGGGTTCGAGGCCATTCTGTATTTTTATTTGATTCTATTTTTTATTTTTACATACAAGATCTAATGGAATAGTGTTGAGTGGGAGTGTAATTTCCTTTTAAATTAGTTTAATTGCTCCAGATTAGAGCAGGTTCTATTTGATTTATAGATTAGTTGCGGTGTTAGTCTCCCTGAAGATTGAAGGAAGGTATTAAAGTGAAAGTAGGTTTTTGTGAAAAGTGTGAAGGCTTATCGAGGAAAGCCAGAGTAGAAAGAAGTGTCAGTTCTGTGGCGTTAGGTTGCTGAATGTGGGGAATTACGTTTCAAATCACGAACTCGTTCAGCACTGGGCTTATCTACCCGCTTCATGCTTCAATCCCATTGGCTGATATCCCTTCACGAGACATTTAACTTTAACGCTACATTGTTTACCTCATCTAAATGAGAAACTGTTCTGGAAATTACATTTTCAAACCAAATATCTTTCCTTCCATTTTCATTTCCTTAGAAATTGGACTCAACAATTCCCAGTCTACGCAGGATCCACTCTCCTACTCATCAACCAAATTTTAAACATTTTTTTCCTCAATCCACCACCAACTTCAAACATAAATTTCAGAATTCAATTTCTGGAAAGCCTTTTATTTGTACTGAAATTATAAGATTTTAAGGCACAGACTTTGGAAAGTTGAATGAAGTTAACGAAGTTTGGAAAAATACACCAATTTAAAATTATTATGTGTTTCTGCAGTAATTGCTTCTTCAATAATCTGCAGTCAAAATTCACTGAATAATGGATACATTTTTGTGAAAGCAAAATAAAACTCAAGGAATTTGGTTTAAAGAAAAGGAAAACGGCGTCAAAGTAAATGGCTTCGAACCTTGGGACGCAGCTCTTAAATTGAATGATTTGGAGTACCATGGAAGAAGAAGGTCTTGTTAAGCAATATCTTTAGAATCTAGATTTCCGAAAGCTTATACAACTTCTTGTCGTTTTGCCTAGGAACTTGGATTATGGATTCAGATAAATCACGGGTGACTGTACACGGTGAAAGCAGGTAACGGCTGGAAAATTTACATCTGACGTTCACAAACGCAATAGCGCTAGTTTTGAGCGACGCAATGCTTATATGAATATTTTGTTATCCTAGGATTACCAAATCCATAAGAGTGACACTTGCCCCAAAAAAAATTCAAAACTTGGATCGTGCTGTTGCAAGCTTACATGGAATTTATTTAAGCGACTATACTGAAGTTTCGGGTTCTTCAGCTTCTATTCAATTTTAAATTATACATAAGGGAAAGTGCCCTTGAGTGATCCCCCGGCGTGTTAGCACAAAACAGGAGTAACTTCAATCGACACGCTGAGCGCGCGCAAGGGGCAGTATAGAAGCATTCTGGTAAGCAGCATCTTGTATAAGAGAACCTTGTAGATGCTTCAGAAGATCCCAAATCAAAATAAGTAGGACCTAATGCTTGCAAAAAGAAAATTAACTGCGCGCGCAAGGGGCAATATAGAAGCATTCTGGTAAGCAGCATCTTGTATAAGAGAACCTTGTAGATGCTTCAGAAGATCCCAAATCAAAATAAGTAGGACCTAATGCTTGCAAAAAAAAATTAAGGAACGAACACTTCGTTTTCTGTTATCCAAATCTGTTATGTGAAATAATTTCGAAAATTCGGAAAATTTTACGATTTTTTATTTTTCCTTTGAAAATTCGATTCCAAAGGCAGTTTTCGAAATTTTAAATAAATTCTACGTCTTATTATACGAGACTTCTTCTCGTTGTTTTCCAACGTATAGAATATTCTAGTCCATTAAGGTAAGCAATATTAAGATCTTTATGTGAAAATAGGAGGGGAGTGACAATAAAATAAACTTTCGGAAAATCTTCCTAGGCTTTTCATTCATGAAAACAACATCCGCAGCGGAAACATTTGAATATAGAAAGGACACCGTATTTTCTCAACGTCTCAAAACCCTCCTTTTCTCGACGTTAAACTATATTTGAGAACGGGATTTAGGAGTCAAACATAAATGTGGTGAGACTCAAATAGCCGAGAAATAGCTAATTCACATTCCAATTTTTCCTTCGTGAAAGTTAAGAGGGTCCGTATTTTCTCAACGTCTCAAAACCCTCCTTTCCTCGACGTTAAACTATATTTTAGAACGGGATTTAGGAGTCAAACATAAATGTGGTGAGACTCAAATAGCCGAGAAATAGCTAATTCACATTCCAATTTTTCCTTCGTGAAAGTTAAGAGGGAGGGGAACGTGAAACTTTAGTGAGAATTCATAAGCATCAAAATTTATTGCCTACCTCTAATGATTCAGGCGTGAAGAGACATGATTCATAGCCCGAGCATTGCTCTCTTAGTTTCAAAATTCTAGATTTACTTGAAATTCTGCATGATTCATGGATCATCTACAAGATGCAGCGAAATAGGTTCAAGCTTTCCGGCGTGTGCCCCTCCCCACAATTTATACGCAGCCCATAAACCAAATATTTCCTTTTAGTTATTTACAAGAAAGCCATTAGAAAGTTGGTAATTTCTAAAGAATTACTCCAACTCGTGATACATTGCCTCAACTTTTAATTTAAAGTTGACATTACATTTCCCAACTTTCCATAGGAGGCCTTTGTTTTGCTGGCCCTGATCCTCAACTCTTAATTTCCGTATTTTCTCAACGTCTCAAAACCCTCCTTTCCTCGACGTTAAACTATATTTTAGAACGGGATTTAGGAGTCAAACATAAATGTGGTGAGACTCAAATAGCCGAGAAATAGCTAATTCTAATTTAAAGTTGACATTACATTTCCCAACTTTCCATAGGAGGCCTTTGTTTTGCTGGCCCTGATCCTCAACTCTTAATTTTCTAATTACGCCGAGTTCTACTCTTACTTTTAATACTCTCTGACTCTTAAAAGGGAGAAAGTGTTCTAATTCTAAAAGCTTCTAAGTTTGCGGTAATGGTTCTCTGTGGGGGAAATTAGATGAAGTTGTTTGTGAGTTGGAGGAATCTTGAGTGACAGGAAATCCTCTTACGTGGTTTCCATTTGAAGTGGTTTCGTCTAATCTAGAATGACATTCCTGCGTTCAACTTCAAACTTTCTCCCTTCAACTTGGGAAAGTATTGTTTCCTTTGTGTTTGACAAGGACTTGTTAGCGAGGGGTAGTCGAAAAGGAGGTTAGTTGGGTCACAGGTGTATTAGGACTAGGAACATTTCTACTAAACGCAAAATGACTAACTGCCTTTCTCCAAGATCAACAATAGAGATGCCTCTCCTACTTTCTACTCAAGTGAAAGTCTTAAAACAACAAAGACTTACCAACTCAACGACTTAAGAGCGGTGAACAAGTAAAATTGCTAAAACTTGGGCCAAGGGTCCAAGGGGCCTAAAAAGTTGTGTTTGTATAAGTACCTTCAAAAGGGCGCACAATTCAAAAGGAGCTCGTCAATAAGGTCCCGGAGGCTTGAAGCGAGCAGAATGAAAGGTGAAAGATATTCGAACGTGAAAAGAATGGATGATGAGGGAAAAGTCAGGAGTGAAAGGTTGGAGAGTTTGGGTGCGGAGAAAGCGGAGGACTTTCTATAGAAATGCCGCTTGTTTTGTTGAGGTTAAATAAGGGCAGGTAAGTGGGATTGGAGTAATCCGGGACTAAAGTATCTGAAGAAACTTAAGTAGGAACGAGGCAAGGGAATTCTGTGGGTAGCTAAAACTAAGTTAGATGGAAGAAAGCCTTTCGCCAAATTCTGAGCCGCATCTCAAGCACTTTTATTTTCCATCATCTTCCAGGAGTTTTCTGGAGAAAGCAACGACATAACTTGTCTCCAGAATGGAAAGTGTCTTAATGGACAAGCTGTGTTTTATGTGCGTGTCTCTCAGTTTTTGTTGCTATATAAAAGTTCCTGCCCTGCCACTAACACAGCTTATGAGGGCCTCTTAATCCTGGCAATGAGCTAACGATAACTATTTGCTATGATGAGAGCGAAATGCGCCTAGTAACTCGAAAGCAAGGCCACTGTGAGTATTTATTACAATAAAACGATTCTAATACTGCCTAATGCGATGTCAATAATTTCTTTTATACAAATCAAACTCTCTAATTTCTTGAAGACATTTATTCTCTATTTCATTGTAATTGGGTTTTATCCATCTGGTATTCTTAAATTGTTTTTTTTTAATATTCCGAGAAGTCACTAATACTTTACAAGGTTATCTTATTATACATAAGTTTAATTTTTAATTATCGGAAAGCCAGAGCATGTTCTTTACTATACATAATAGATTTAGGATCTTAACTCTTCAAATCTCTAAGCTACCTCTATTTGATTCCAATATTAAAGTATTTATAGTAGACAAACTTTGAAAAGGCAAATAGTTGGATTAGGCTACCGTAATTACCCATATCCAAACCTAGCCTTACTAGCTGGTGTATATTCTGCTAGTCCTGCCTCAGCTTTAATCCTTAACATTATTTCCTACGGCAAAGAAGTTTCTTGACCTATACCGCATCAACCTTCAAGGCATTCAAACGCGACTGGATCCTGAAAAAGTCGCCCTGAGTGAAAAAAAAAGCAATAAAAAGGAAAAGGTCTTACCACGCCATTTCCTAGATTGCGGACAATGCAGGGAAGATTGGCAGTAGATCCTTCTTGGGCTGTGACAAGGGTGGAGTTCTCGGTAGTAAATATTGCCTCGCTTTTATCTGGTGGACGGTTGTGAGGAAGCGGTCCACTTCCCAGTCCCACCAGATTAGCAGATGCTGCGCTGCCAGCATTCGGACCCAAGTTATCTCTGTCAGCGACATAGCTTCTTGGCCGACGCTCCCGCCTTCCCTCCACGCTTTTCCTTGCGCTTCCGCCATACACATCCGCCTTCCCTCCACCTGGAACAAGAACAAAAAGACTTGACAATTAAATGTGGAACACTTCCAAAAAATTCCTCCGAAAGAGGATCCAATGGAGCTGAAAGTAAATTAAGTTATTGATTTATCATTTAGGAGGGACAGGGACATGCAGCTCATCAGCTAATAGTACTTTCTCGCTGACCTTGGCAATTCCTCCACCCTCCTCCTTTCTCCATATCGTTTCCCTAAGAGCATTGCTCCGTATCGTTGGTGAAAGCAAGAGTGGAGAAAGTAAGTGTTTTTGAATTAATACCTTTCCGCAGGAGCGTGATGCCCTAAGTTAAATTCTGAGTAGGATTAAAGGAGACCCACCCAATTATTCCTGATTATCAGGTTTAAAAGCCTCTTGTTCTTCAGGATGGAACTGTCACATCTCTCATTCCTTATTGATTCAAGGCCCGCCTCCCTTTCCCTACATCCCAAAATGCACACTTTTACTTTCTCCTTCTCGAGAGCCGCGGGATTTTCGGGATACTTTCTCTACACTATTAACCCTGTACCCACTTGGAGTGAAAGCTAGATTTCACTTCCCTTTCATTCCCTTCCGCCTCCTTCATTAACCGAATTTCATTAACAGCTAAAGGCTTCTTTTGAAGTTAGAAAAGGACGTGGAAACGGTTTAACACTCTTCCTGAATAAATTTCATCCGCTCGCTTTCCCTGCTTTCAACCTAAATTCTAGCTTGTTTACCAAATTATTTACCACACGGGGAAGCTTGCGTTGGCTCATTTCACTTGTACGCCGCAAATTAAAAAATATACCGGGCAAGCTCACCATCTTCCTATAGTCCTACATAAAATAATAGTTTGTTCTTCCCTTCAAGTTATAGTCTGACTAACGACAAATCATACAATTTATCTTAATAATTTGAATAAGATATAGATATTAGAAAATGGGAATGAAAGAGACAAATGGTTTTCTTATGGCATAATGGATTAGTAATGACATCATAAATTTATAACTCCAAAGATCTAGTATTTTAAAGAGAAGCGGTCAAATGATGAACATTTGTTAAACAATGCAAATTTTTAAGAATGAAATATAGTTTGGAAAATTATGAAATAGGATAGCACATTTTTTCTTGAAAATGTCAAAATGAGGAAAGAATTCCCGAATTATAAAAGTTCTCACTATGAAACCGTTCAAATGGATAAGCTTGAAGTGATGGTCGCCAAAATAATGTTTGTGACAAAATGTGTGCTTTATATTGAAGCATTCAACATGGAATTGAATGGACTTATTTTTTATATTTTGTGAGAATTTAATCCGCTTCGTTTTTTCAAAACTACTTTTGCTAATTAGCTGCAGCTTTGTGAAGGGGAAGAAGCCTGTAAAGTGCGGCATTAATTAAACTCTTGATTGAATTGGGAAGGAGGCGAGAGATGATCGGGCTTCTGATTGCCAAGTTGGAGGCTGAGTCGTTGGAGAGGAATTAAAAGTTCAAATTACGAAACCCATTCCTCGAGCCAATTACACCCATAACGAGATTCCCTAATTTGAGCTTAATTTAATAAGTTGTAGAAGTCGTAAGTTAAGTAGGGCTCTTGCTGTATAGGAAACTAATTTTCAGGAAGCAACTTTAGAGCTGGAACTAATGGAACGTCTAAGGCATATTGAGGTCTCATCGTGTATAGCTTCGTCTTTGGAGCGTAAAAGGCCCAATTCTGTACGAGAATTCAAGAGGAAATGTACAAAAATTAGTTTCTCACAAAAGAAAAGCTGCTAACCGTTCCAAAAGGCTCATTTTCCAGAGAGAGAAAGTCAAGAGAAAGTGCCTTAGAGAAAAGCTGGGAAACATTCCAGAACGATAGTCGAGGGACTGCTTTGTCGCCTTGCAAGATAAATGATGTTCCCCTTAACAATCCAAATTCCATTTTTTCCATGCGCATTTTCAGAGGAGCTTGACTGTTCGGTTAGCTGGGGTTTGTTTTACAGTTGATGCTTTTTCGGGCTTTTCCAAAATTTACACCTCCGCTCGAGCACAAAATGAATGAACTCATTCATTTACCGCCGGCCTAATGAAATTGCAGTTTGAAATTACGGCTTGTGCTGTGGATCGAAGCTTCCATTTGCCACCTGGACATTTGAGGACGGTCACTTGGACCGTGACCATCAATCTTCCAGCGGAAACGCCTAGTTCGCACTTCAATGCAAACACCTCCACAGCATTTTATTTTTCCCGGGAATGTTTTTACCCTTCTTTGAAACAGTCGTGTGGATGGATATGAATTTGTACATATTGTGAAAAGTTTTAGTAGTTCTAATTATTCACAATTACATTGCAATGCAAGTTTTAATTAATTTATTCAACTAACTTGCTCTGCTCCAACAACTGACAATGAATGTCAAGACCTATTCACAAGCACATTCATATCACATAGAAAACCAGAACTTTCTCCGTATTTTGAAACATCGTACCACCGACAGTTGAAAATGTAATAGTTAAGCAATAGCATACAGTGTGACTGAATAGGAAATTAAACATCTTGAAATAAAATATCTTCAAGCAATAAACACAACTAATACTTTAATTTGAGAATTCAGCCGAGTTTGCCTGAATGTGGTAGTCTCTAATGTCTATAGTGAGAGCGCGGTAATTATAAAATCTTTCGGGAGAGATTTCTGGGTTAATTAGTTTTAGAACGAAGTGACTGTTCTATAGTATCAAGGCATTGCCTAGAAACGTATCGGCACTTACAAACAAATGTAATGACTCTATCAAGCATAAAATCATTGAGTCTGTTTAAACATAAAATTTTTAATCTTCCTCATATTTGGCTGATCACCCACCTCCAGCAGTTCCTTGGGGGAATGTATTACTTCGTTTTATTTGCTGAAGTTATAGCCTTCTCTAATCATTCCAGTTTTATGAAAAGCGATGAGCAATTGGGTAGATGAAATAGATTGACGTTTTAGGTCAGTCTCGTGAGTGGGTCTTAACTGTCCGTGTACTCGAGCGGTTTGTAGTATGTTACCGAAGATTATAAGTCAAGTATCATGGGAATTAGGTCTGGGTGGTGATTCGGCTGGTTCTGGAGGTAGGATGACTTAAATCCAGGCAATCAACCCGTGGATATTTACTTTGCTAGCCAAGTGGTTGGAAGGACTTGCCATTGACTCGCCCTCTGCCCTCTACATTTATACCCAATAGACACTGGCTGGAGAAAGTAAATAAACGGAAAAAGTACTTTTATGGTGGTCCTCACCCAGAGAGTTAGTCTCAAATTTCGAGTGGAGTGATATCCTCCACTTCCATGTCGACCAATAAGAAAGTCAAAAAGAAAGAAATCCTTGAAAAAAAAGGATGACTTTCATCCATCTTTCCTAGCGAAAAAAGTCAAAGCCAAATCGAAAATTTAACCCTACGGCATCCGCACCAAACCAAAAAATCTTCCATTTACTTTTTCTTCCAGAAAACTCCCAGTCCCAGTTCAATATCCACTTTCTCCTGCCACAAACTTCAGGAATAGATCATTCGCTTGGGCTTCTAAACTAAATTCTTGAAAATTGCTTCCCCTTCCTACAAACCCCACTGGCGGAAACAGAGGGCGATATTTTTGCGTTTCATTATTCACGGTCCCAAAGTTTCTGTCCTATTTGTGGTTTAAGCGAAAAGGCATCCGATCAACTTACGACAAGTGTGTCAGCTCAAACATTGTATTAAAACTCAATCGGTAAAAGCATTCAGCCGTCGTTGAAATTAATACACAAGTTTGCGAAGTCTCTGTTATGTTGTGCCGCGTTGACCCCTCACTCGTATTTTTATAATTTAAAATATTCTGTTCGTTTAGTATACGTATTCGTAAACCTAAATTTGAAAAAGTTTATTTTACTTATTGTGAACATTCCGTGATTTTTTTAAAACTAATTGACGCGAATTCTGCTCGTTACGCAAAACTTTCCTCACAAAATCAGAAACATGTGCTGTTTTATTGAATTAAATCTTGTGTACATTGTCTCACATTCAGGAAATAACGTAGTAGAGTCGAGCATCATAATGGTTTATCCATTAACAGTTGATTTCCATAATAGAATTTCCTCTGGACTCCACCGGTCACCATCGTTTTCCCTTTACAATTTCATGTGCAAAAACATTTCAAATGCACGCAACAGAGCACAGCTTGGCTGGATTTCCAGCCTTTCTAGTCGCTCCCAAGGAATAAATCAGACGTCGGTGCTTTCTCTTGTTCTTTCTCGCACGCTCTGGCGCTTTGAAAAAGAGGAGCATTTCCCCTCCTGGAACATGCAGAGGGTTGCCCGAGTATTTAATTTAGATTTTACTGTCATGACTGTAGAAAATTACATTAGCGACTATTTCCACATCACTGATTTGAGTCTAAGTTGGTCTTTATCCCTTGTGTGGAGATTTAAGTGAAAGTGGAAAGTTTGGAGAGGGAAAACAAGGGCGAGTGGAATAATAACATTCATTAACTACCTCTCCAACAATACATGACATCCTAGTTTATATTCAAAGCGAAAACCCACCTTCCTTTCAAAAGAAGCAGGAAGTACTTTATCCAATTTATTGCAAGCAGAGACAATGGAATCAGACAACCCATTCACAACACCCAGTCTGCCCAGAGACCCATGCAAATAACTCGAACGCAGTAAAACACAAAGAGAAATATTGGATCTCATTATGTCCATCCTCTGTTGTAGGGGTTACTGTGTAAATAGGATCCAACACCTGAAATAAATGAAAGTCAAATCGGAGAAAGCAGGGGTTCGAATTGGCTCAAAGTGCTCTACCGTCTGTGACAGTAAAGCTTACAGCTCTTTTTTGCGTATATTGACAACATAATTGATTTACATTAATAATCAGCCACAATTCACTGTATGGCGAGTTCAAAATAGAGTATTGTGATGCCTGTTCAAGAAGAACGCAATAACTTAAATACAGAATAATTATTCACGTCCTACTGAAAATTGGAGTGGGAGTGTGGGATTCCTGGCAGAAATACAGAGATACAAGAGTGACTAATTCTGAGTAAATCACGGAAGTAAGTCTAGAACAAATTAAGTCGGCTTGAGTGTACAGAGATGAAATTGGATAGGCTGCTGCTGCTTTGATTAGCTTAAATAATATAGCCATCAATCAATCCTCGTCGGAGGATGGTTATGTAAACAAGAAGGTTCATCTGTCACATTGAAAATTCCCAGATGCTCATTCCCCTGACAAATCCAAATATTGTGATTTTGGAAGTCAGTCAGTGAAAAAGTCAACAGAGCTCAGGCTGACATCCGAAACGTAAAAGATGACTAATTTTTTTAAATCTCTGTCCTGTCAGAACCTAATTTATAAGAAAACAATTGTCAACGGTAGTAGTGGATATGGGTATAAAATTTATAAAACAATTTACAATATTTGGGAGAAAACGACTTTTTTAACTTGCAACGGTGAGAATAGGCACTTGAAGAAATACTTCGAGGTTGGCAACTGTGGAGTTGAAATCGATTTGCACCATTTCCAACTGTGCCAAAATTTATTTTCGCGTTTTACCTCAACTTTTGGATTTGATTTTTCTCCAACGATATGGGGCGTACACTTGAGCATAAAGTACCGCCTTGTCTGGCGTCATGTATTTTTTATAAAAATCTTAAAATTGATCGAGTATTGAGCAAGGGAATTTTTAACTAATCGTAATCAACTATTAAAAATTATAAATATGTTTGAGTTTTGCATAAATGAGTATTAAAATATGATTTAAAGGAATAGTAAAGAAGAAAAAGGATCCACAAACCGCATTTTTGAAATCCAAGAACGCGGTTTGAAATACCCAGTTTTAATATTAATATATTATAATTTCTGTTTATACCCACAATTATCCAAATATCAGCGCGTTTTCAACCTACGCAGACTAGGATAATGATATATTAGTGTCTACGGTGAAAGGTAAAGACGAGCAAAGTGGCAACTTATGAAAAATTATTCTACCTATTAATCATTTCGAGGCTTTGAAAACTCGATATTATTATCAAGACTTGCGATTTCCAAATTGTAAAAGCGTGTATAGTATTGCGAGTGGGACGCACTTACATTAGTCGTCGTACTCGTGTCCGACTTTGCAATTATCAACCCTCGCTTCATCAACCTTGAACAATTTGAGCTTCAATCACAATTACGCTGCTTGTATACGAATATTTTGTTTACGTAACGAAATAATTTAAAATTCAGGCTATTGGAAGACACGAAAACATTAAAGAGCAACCCACGCCCACTAAAGTAAAAACCGCTGAAATGTTACAAATGTGAAGTAAATTAGACAGCAGTTCGAATTAAGCAAAATGCAACAGTTCTCGGAGTAATTGTATCTAAATTAATTATTTTTTGAGCAAGAGACCTATAAGTTATAATATGGATTTGGCGATTTGGCTCGATTCTAATTTCTAGATAATTGATTTTTTGCCTTTTTTGAACTTCAAATCAATCGATCAAACCGGCAACCGAAAAGACTAACCTAAAAACTTCGAATGAAAAATCAATTTGGATTTTTATCATCTCCTTTGCGTCGATCCAATAGGCTTTGATGTGGTTTTCATGGTTTCTTGGGTCTGAACTCAGTTGCCACTCATTGCAAACTCAAGAATGATTGACATTTGTAAACTTAAGAGAGGTTGACGTAAATAAAATCAAACAGAGGACTCCTTAATTTAAATTGCCAAAAAAAACCTGTCAAAACCTAAATCATAGCCAAACATTTTTTTTCGAGTTGAATGGTGATTGGTGATGCGCTTCGCTCTGGACGTTATCGATGAAGCGCGGGTGTTGACGTGTGCTTTTGAAAAAATACGAACGTATCCTGTCACCATCATATACGACATATGAACTCTGCACGCAAAGCATTAAAAATTTAATTGACGAAAGCCCTGTTTGTCATCAAAACATTCCCGGGCATCTTATTTCTTCACCCAGTTTTCAATTTTTATGTTAAATAACTTGTGGTTATTATTCAAGTGGTTTGCCTATGGAAAATATAAAACTTAAAAAGAAAGTGTCATTTCCAATAATGGCAGGGTTCTGTTAAAATTTACCTGCTCCAAACCTGTGATTTTTTTTCAGTTGAGCTCAAATCGAATCAAAAGCAATTTTCTATATTTTCCACCCCTTTTCCGTCTGCAAGTATTGAATTTCGATAACTTTTGGATTTAGAGTTGGATTAGTCTCTGAAAATAGGCCTGTTTAAAAGTCAAAAGTCCACGTCACTCCTTATGTCATCCCTGAATGGGAAATCAAAACTTTTGTGCTTTTGTGTCCGAAATTTTCTAACTCTAAACAGAAAATCACTTAAATGCTTTCCCATGTTAGAGAGGTCAAATTATTTCTTATTAAAGAGTACTACAGGCATTACAATTTTCTTTTACTAGTAAATAGCAGTTCTACACGCAAAATATGTGGCACAGGATTTTATATAAATCGTTTGACGTTCTGTAGGTTACTTTTTCGTGAAAGTTGGTCTGGAAGTGAAGCAAAACTCGAGAAATTAAGGCTCCCCTGGCAATTCAAATGAAGGAAACTTTTAGAAGAGTGGCAAAGAACTTATTTTCTTCGTCTCAAGATAGTTTTGTGCCATTTTTGGGAAGGAAAGTGCACTAAGATGCTTTGGTAAGGGATAAGGACGAAAAATCTTCCTTTTCCGCAAAAGTGACAAGTTCTATTCCTTGGAGCAATAAAAGGAATAAGATGCTTTTCTATCTTCCTCATTCTCCTAAACCTCTCTAGCTCTTCCTTAATATACGCACAAAACAAATTGTTGTCATAGAGACGCTCTTTTTTCCTTCTTCCCATATCCACCATTTCTCAGCCTCATCTTTTGGCAAGGACCAAGTGGCCCAAATTTATGCCTGACAATTGTAATCATAAGGTGGAGTAATAAAGTATTTCGTTTTATTGATCTCCCTCTCTTTGTACACAGTTATCTTCCTCCCTTGGGTCTCGCCTTCCCTTAATAAATCTGCAGGAGCGCAAAATAGAGCAGGCCTCAGCCCAAGTTTCATTCAAAGGAAGAACCTTCATAAAGTATCATAAAAAGAGGCAGTTTGCAGAAAATGCTTCACTAATAAAATATTTGTGTTTCTACAGAAGCTACTCCCCAGAACCGGAACTTCATAGGCTCAATTTACGTCCAGTTTTAGCTCTCCTGGGGCCCTGACGCATCTGCTTAATATTTAGGAATCCCATGAGGTCCTACAGCCAAGGGCCTTTTGAAGTGCTTGTATAATTAGAGCAAAGTTGAAGTCCTAAGTTAGGACCCCTACGACCTTCCGATAAAAAGTAGACGCCCATTCACAAGAAAGTACAATATTGCAGAGACGTGTTGAAAAATGTGGAAAAAAAAATTCAAAACAGATTTGGCTCATGTCATTATCAGTTGCTAGATGCATTTGCAAACTTTCGCAGAAATAAAATCAAAATTATTTTTAAAAATATCTTACCGTTAAAACCCAAAATTCATACTGGAGAACCGAAGTACGGTAGCATGGAATTATTATAAACCCCGTCAAATTTCTTTAGGTTAACTAATAGAAAATAATATATTTCAGGTTAATTGAGAATTAATTAGGTAATAACTTTTAGTTGCTACGATTGCTAGATGAAATCAACAGGCACTCTTGCATTTGTTCCAATTGATTTTTGGCTTATACGCTCCTATTGACGTAAAATCGCAAAAATCAGTTCTAGTAAAGCTATACTTTAGCGTGATTAAATTTTCCGAATAACGAAAAGAAGAAAACGGGGAATCTTTTTAGGAAAAGTGAATTTTAAGGGACGAAGGGACATCCGTTACTTGAAGGGAGGCAGACACGGAAAGTGAGTAGAGGCCGTAGAGCCTCCCAAAATGTCGTTCAAGATGTTCGAAGAGCGTCCATCCAAATGGTTTCAGAAAACCATCAGAGACAGACGGAGAGTGGAGGACACATATGATCTGAATAATATCTTTCACACATTCCTCCTTTCTCTTCCGCTAAATCTTTCCCTTTCTTCCTAAAAGTGGAATTCGAAAGGAGAAAGGAAGGGGGAAGAAAGGAACAAATTCAAGATGAATATTTCATCAAAGCTGCCCAAAGAGCATCTGCCTTACATACCTCCTGTATTTCATCATTTTGGGATACTTTTAAAATGCTCAACGGAAATCAGCTCAATACGGACAAATTACGAAATAAAACTCAATAGGGCTATTTTCTAAATTAAAAAACCTTTTCTAACAAATTCGCACTAGCGATTATGAATAAGCATATGCTGGTAATCCTGATCGAGGCTGAATTGTACCAGCATAACGACATGGACTTAGGAGTGGTGGTTATAAGAGTGATTTAAGGATTTTATTTTGTAATCCGAAAATCCATATATGAGATCAAGCGGAAGAATCCGTCTAAGGTTGGAACTGAAGCTTGAGCTTGAAACAGAGCCTTTCCAGCATGTGGAAATAAATGGAAATACGCTGTCATCGGACAGAATCCACATATACTTCTGCATTGCAGATCTCAACCTAAAGGCGCAAGGATTTCCTTCCCTCTACTAAACATTTTCACTAAAATGAAAGGCGCTTTGGCTAAAAAAAGTGGGATCATCTTTCGCATGAGCAAAATTCTAAAATCTATTCATTCTACTAAAACCTCTTCAAGAGCTTTCGTTGCTGTCCTAGCATAATGTCTAAACAAGATACACATTTCTAAATCCTTCGATTTTTTCGTTCTTTTATGAAAATTTTTTTGCAAGTATTTTCTTAATATTTTTAGATGGCAGCATCCTCTTGGGGTCATTCAAAAAAATTTGCAATGCAAAATGTTGTAATTGTCACTCTTAGTCATGGCGTCGTGTGACAATTTATTTGACATTTTTCGTTATTACGGAATGCTAAGAGCAAAGCCAACAATACTATTTCATATGCGTGTATAAATGGCTTTAGTTTCTAAATAACTAAGTGAGTGGCAGGAGAGGTTGCATAATGTTTCTTTTTATCATATTTGGAAGGCAAGCTTACTGGATTTACAAAAAAAATTAGACAATAGGAGCTATTTC